>VXBA01004916.1:258472-274883 GCA_013399895.1 Serilophus lunatus
CGACGTCCGCGCCTGGGATGGGACGGGGCTTGATGGTGGGCAGAGCAGGCAGCCAATGGGGCAGGGCGGGGGCGGGGCGGAGCCTGGCTTTGGGGGGCGCTGCTCGCCCTTAGGTGCCCGCGGCGTGGAAGCTGCGGAAGGGCCGGGGTCGTGTGGGACCGCGGCTCTCTCTGGTCCTCGGCTGGGGACCTGTCCGCCGGGTGCCGGCGGCCTTGGGTCCGGCAGCGCTCAGAAATGCTCCTCGTGGTGGCCGCGCTTGTGTGGCCGCGGTTACAGGTGGGGGGGGAACACCTCGCCAGCCACGGGCACCGCGCGTCCCGCGTGTATCCATGCGGGGAGCGGGGAAACCGGGGCGCCGCTCCCGGGCGATGCTTGCGAGAGTTGCTGTGTAATTACTGGGGGGGGGGGGGGGGGACCCCTTAAAAATGCTACAAAATGGACTTTGCGCCTACAGCCGTGCCAAAGAAAAGGTCTTTAGTCTCTTGTTCTCCAGTCAAGAGAGTAACATCTAGGCAACTGGGAGTTTTAAGGCTTTAAGTAAAGTAAATATGTCTTCTTACATCTGAAAGCTTAGAAACTTCAGGAAGTTTATTAAGAGCTTTCTTTACAGTCACTATAAATAGGGAGGAGAGAGAATGCAAAAGATAAGCATGGGAGGGTCTGACAGATCCTGGAGTATTGCTCATTCCAATAACTTTTTAGGTAAAGTTGGCATCTTCCAGAACATTCTAGAAATCCTTGCAGAACAATGAATTAGAAGCAATACAGATGCAAGAGACTTTCATAAGTCATTTGATCAGGCTTCGTTTCCTTGTCTCAGTAGACATTGAATTATTTTTGCCAAAAGTCTTCCATAGACAATCTATACCGTTATTCCCACTAAGAAAGGTTTTGCTGCTATTTGGCTGTGATCTTGCAACTTGGGCGCACTGATAATTGCCCTGCACTCAGGCTAAGCATTTTGCAGTGTGCTCACATACATAAGGCAGGCCTCAGGAGCGCATTGTCATTCATTCTCGGAAAAGAGTAACTCCTCATTTACCCCGTGGAGCACAAATTCATCTTCAGAACTTCTCAGTTTCTTCCAGCAGTTCGCCTTCTGTTCTCCATCTTCATACAGGATGCAGTCTTGGGGCGATACAGTGAGATTTTTAATACTGTTTTGTATTAAAAATGTCCCCTCTATACAAGATGGCTTCATCGAAGAGGGGGGAGCATATACTTAGCTCCAATTAGTGTTGCAGGCTCCTGACAAGCAGCCCTTTCTCAAAAGCAACTAAGCAAAGATGAAGACAAGTCTTGCATTACTGTGATTCCAGATTCATTTTGTACAGTTTGTCCTCAAATTTTCCATTAACTGGTAATGTGTTATTGGTGGGCACATTTTCACAGGTACTAATTTTGTCTTTCCCAACCTTTTCTAAACAGGTTATCATAATCTAAAAGGTGGAGATTTTCTTTTTTTAAAATGCCAAAGCTGTAGGATATTTTTCCAGTCAAGTTTTATTTTCTGACTTTAAAAAAAAAATCATTGGCCTTTAGTTCAACTAAACAAATTACCTAATAACCTTAGATTTAGGTGAAGAACATAAGGAAAAAGGGAAACATGTCTTCTACATGTCAGAATTTTAAATAAAAAGTGCATTTGTTTAAGGTAGCTAGAATTACAGTCAGGCTGTAGTGGTGAAAAAAGTGGATGATTGCTACATGTTAAATGTTTTTCCAATCTTAATAATTAAGAACAACAGAGACACACCATGAAGTATGCCAAGTACATGAAGTAGGAAAGGAATGCTGTGGCTTCAGCTCTATAACATACTTGTGGTTTAACCCCAGAGAATTGCCCAGCCCCACACAGACCCACACTCACTCCTCCCCACCAGTGGGATCAGGGAGAGAATCAGAAGGATAAAAGCCAGAAAACTCATGGGTTGAGATAAAGATGGTTTTAACAGCAGAAGCAAAAGCCACACACACAAAACCAAAGCAAAACAAGAAATTAATTCACTGCTTCCCGTGGGCAGGCAGGTGTTCAGCCTCTCCAGGACAGCAGGGCCCCATCACACATCATGGTTACTTGAGAAGATAAAGGCCATCACTCCAAATATCCCCCTCTTCTCTCTTCTTGCACTGGCTTTATAACCTGAGTGTGACACCCTGTGAGAGGGAATACCCCTGTGGTCAGCTGGGGTCAGCTATTCTGGCTGTGTCACCTCCCAGCTCTTTGTGCAGCCATAGCCCACTTGGTCAGAGGCAGGAAGCCAAACAGCCACAAGCAACAGATAGAGAAGGGCTTGACTCCTTTTAAGCACTGCCCAGCTTTAACTGAAACACACATGTATCATCAACAATGTTCCCAGCACAAATGCCAAACACAGGCCCATACTAGCTACTATGAAGAAAATTCAATCTATGCCAGCCAAAATGACCATGTGACCATAACAAAATGCAATGTACATACATGAATGCTGTTGCAAGCGAAGGAAAAAATACTTCTAGTATCTGAGACTGAGCATTATTGCCTTCATGGAATCCTTTGAAAATTCCTGTTCACACAGCAAAATAACAGAGCTTACAAGAAACTGTACGTCTTAACTTTTCCAAAACTCATTTTCTTTTTAAAAAGTACTTTATTATAAAGGTGACATGATATTTCATTCCCTTAGTATTTCAATTTTTGTTTGAATGTTCATCATTTTGCACTATTTCAACAGCTGTTTCCAGTAGCCTCCACGAATTATTTATGCTGTGGGGTTTTTTTTATTAACCTATTCCTCCTTGCCATGTTATAATATTTAATTTATAGATGCTAATAAATTAAGTACTTGCACTAGAAACCCATAGGCATAACAGCTGGCTTTTAAGCATTACAGTTCAGCTTTCCCTTTACAGCTTAATAGCTCTTCCAGCTTGTTAAGGTCTTTGTTCATTTCACACGTTTGGAAGAAATAATCATATGATTCCTCTTTCCATCCTATGTATTAAACTCATGTTCATTTCCCACTACTGGTCTTTTCTCTACTCTCTTAAGACAGTCAAGCTCATTTAGAATGGTTGGTCTCACTGCAGTACCTCAATCACTGTCCCTTCAAATTTCTTCCATTCAGGGTCCGGTAACTTAATCTATGTGCCTAAGATCTCAACACCTAAAAATAGAGCTAAACAGGCAGTAATGTAAGATGCTGTAGTTTCTTAAGGATCATTCAAATTCTGTTTGATCACCCTTTAGATTAAGTTTTTTGTCCTGGGCTAAAAGTTCCTCTTTTTTTTTTTTTTTTTTTTTACTGCACCATGGTAAACTAAAGAGTCATGAGCCAGCAGCACTTAGCCAAAGTTTAGCCCTATGTGGAGAGGCAGTGGAGTGAATCTGTTCCTGGCTGCTGTAAATGTGTGCCTACAAACAGAGAAAACAAACAATTGGGGCCATCCATTTATTCTGAAGTTCATGCTGTCTGGCAGCGTGCTGTTGTGAAGGAGAAAGCCTTACCTGGCTGTACGTAGCAGTATGCATTACAAATTGGAGTTGAAGTCCACTTGTAGGTTTGAACATCTTAGGAACACAAAAAGCATTTTATAGTCTCCTTTTGAATGCAGAGAGCACAGTAAGGAACCCAGATTTGTTAATACCACAGGAGACAAACATGGGGTTTGTTCGATTCATTGTGCTGTCATTGCTAAGGATGGTGGCGAAAAAAGCATGCCCAGCTTGAGAATTTCTGTTATACATCAACCTCATGCATTATACAACAATAAGAAATTGACAGAATGTCATTACCTTACATAAAAAATAAAAACACTCTTTGGCTGTATATGCCATCTGAACCACATACAAATGCTATGCTACTTTCTCTTCAACATCCTGAAGTTGAGGGTCGAGCTGACGTCTTAGCAGTTTGCTGGTCTCCGTTTTTATTTTGGAAGAGCTCCTTGTAACCTGGGAGGAATACTCTGACATGAGGGAAAGACGTGAAAAGGTGCTGTGGTGAGGTTGACCCCTTACATACTAATGAACAGAAATGCTGATAGATATCAGAGTTAGGGGAAAAAAAATGCAAAAAGAGGACGTGCCTCAATTGCATCGAAGTCCAACTCTGTACAACTGGGGAATTAGTCTGCAAATTTGTATAATGAGAAAATATGAGTCATGTCAAGCAAAAGGACTGAAAAGGACACGTTCATGAGAATCACTTGATAAGGTACAGAAACACAGGCACTTTGGCAAAACGCTAGAATTCTTGAGTTTGAGATAGTGATCAATGATCTGAATGTTGATCTAAGGCCGCTTCACAGACCTGTTTCAACCGGCGGTAATCAATTTGTCATTTTTCCAAGAGATTGAACAGAAGGTACATATTTTTTCATTTAAATAAAAGAGATTATCAAATCTCAGAGTTTAGGGAAAAGAAAAAATGGAAGTAGAAAGTTTTCTGCAAAAATTTTAAGAGGCATTTGAAAAGGTTTTCTGTTCCATAAGCACTTTCAAAGCTAAGCTTCCAGTAACTGTTGAAAATAAAACTAAATATATTTGCCAGATTATTTAGAAATAAATTTATTGCTTTCATTATAAAACTACTTCTTCATTTTTATTTTATGGTTCCAAATGTAGCTATTTTGATAAGCTTTGTTTTATTTATAGAAAGGGTATTTTTAAGAGTAAGTTTTCTTTTTCAATAGTATAAGTTTTCTTATACTCCTTTTACCCTATTTTCTTTTTTCAATGTGTCATAGAACTGTCTCCATAGTTTTGAAGGTAAATTAGAAACAAAACAATACAAAACAAAACCCTCCACAAAACAAAAGAAATACTGCTGCGATGTTAATTTTTTCAATCTTTTTCAGGCACTACATTTTTGTGATTATTTTCCTCTCTTAATCTAACAATAAAAGTGAAGAAATAAATTATCTGTGTATTCAAGCTATTCTCCAATATTTCCACTTCCTTTCATGAAAGTAATTAGTCAAGTTTCAAAGTTTTTAAAGTGTTATGTTTGCTAATATATCACAAACTATACTAGAAATTGTATTTGATTTTTAAGTCAGCTGCTAAATGGTTCACGATTTGTCTTTGACAATATTTGTAGTGCTTCCTAATCCTTTCCCTTGAAGAGGAGTAATGAATTGTCCTTTGTCTGAATCTAGATTTTTACCCAGCCCTCAAATCTGTTCTCTAGTTTACAAATTGTTTGAATTCTACCTTAGAGAATCAATAGTGCCTTAGTCACAAAGCAAGTCACAAAGCACTAATTCTTAGAGCACAGAGCACTCACAAGAATACTCTTCTGCAATGCAAAATTCACGTTTCAACCATTGTTCTAACTGCTGGCCCACAGTAGCTGGCTCACCCACTCTTCCACTAATCATCCAGAGTGAGCTATTGGAGAACATAGTAAACAAAGCAAAAAAAAAAAAATTTCTTAGAAGCAGCTGGTAAAAGTGGGTTTTTTTGTATAGACACCTCTAACTCACCCTCTCTTAGACCTGATGTCTTTCCCACATCAAATGATGGCCTACAGTGTTTTCCAGAGGAAATCTCACTGCCATCTATATTCTCTCTGCTTCTCATGACACTTGTTCTGAGAGATGAGACAAAATGTTTCTTTATAGCCTTAGGTTAATTTGAGTGCTATAGTATTGAGGATGGTCCACAGTCACTAATTACAGTGGAAGATCACTTAAGTGAAGAGAATGTGGGGTAGCGGAACTGTACTTAGATGAAGGCACTCTAATTAGCTCAATGAGTCACTGCAGCTCTTTCCCAAAGCAAATTCTTTTTCTTTCAACATGTATATATATATATTATATATAATATTCTGGTTTTTAGTAGCAGATAGCATATTCTGTAATCTCTGTAAGCTATATTTCTTGCACACATCATGGTCTCCCTCCACTTCAACATAAAGCCTCCTTTGTGCCAGTTTTCCTTAAGAATATTTTTGAGTCCTTGTATACTCTAATTTTCACTATCCAAAAATAACAAGAGATCTTATGGTCGTGCTTCCTAGACCATATCTCCAAAGATATGTATCCTATTATATTTGCTCTTGTGAAAAAGAATTGGAATGCATATTTCTCATTAAAAGATTCAAGAGATGTAACTCATATCCATCATCACCTCAATCATGTTTTCCTATTGGGAATAACTAGTTTTACGGTAGCAAAATACAGGTTCAGAATTGTATTGCTTTTGCTTGGTTTTCCAAATATAAATATTGCACTGGTTTGATCACTGTATTTTACATTTTCTCTGAAAATTGAGATCAATAGACTATATTTCATAGATAGAAGATCAAGGAAGAACTGGCCTAAAAAATAACTTTGCTGCTAAATCACTTTCAAAGGAAGTACTCTCGGTTTTATTTGTGTTTCTGTCTAGGCTACTGATTTCTTAAGAGTTTCTTCCATAAATTTTGACCATAAAGAGGCCCTATGTATCTTTTTAATATCTGAGTATTAAATTTCTGGAAATTGGATTCACATGGATTTGGAGTGAAAAATAGGATTTCCTGCTCCATCCTGAAATAGAAACCATTTATACCATCAGGTGGAACATAAGGGATGAGATAGCTTGGCTTCCCTAATATCATTGCCTCTTCATTAATTCAGTAAAACTCTGCTGTAAAGGAATGCTTATGTGCTCTGTGTTGCTGCTATTACAAAATTTTCTCTGGAAACTTACTAATGATGTGCTGAAAACGTAGGTATTTCCACAGATTTTATATTCTTTATTCATGAAAAGTAGTAGTATATTTAGCAAAATGCTAAGCTCAGAGATGGTGATTACTATTACAAGATCAAGGACATTTCCATTAACTGCTTTTCTGTGAAAATCCTTGTATTTATAATCTACAAATCAAAAAAAGAGAGATAAATACAATGTGAGCTTTTTTTGTTTTTACAAATTGGCTGGTATACACTAACTACTAGACATAATTTTTGAGGTTTTTTGTTTTATTTGGGTTTTTGAGGGTGTTTTTTGTTTGTTTGGTCTGTTGATTTGGAGGGGTTTTGGGGGTGCTTGTGGTGTCCCAGTAATTTAGTTATTATTTTAACCAGTTAAACTGAAGAGAGAATTTTTTTATCAATCTGAAATCATATAAGCAAATTTATGGTTCTAAGGATCATGTTTCATCCTTAGTTATACTCTGCCTCTAAAGGTTGCAAAGGTAAAAAATATCCTGATTTATACTCTGTATTTGCAATTGAGGCACAGGAATATAACTGTTTTGAAGCAACTGGTGGATCACTGAATTGAATACCTCATATATTTCTTAATTTTACCGCTGTTGTTCTTCCTCCTCTCTTGTTTCTTCTTTCTGAAGAAAAAGACACACTACTGTCCAGAGATATCATCACACGCTTTCATCTCCATTCGAAAAAAAATAAATTCACTTTTACTGAACCTCCCAAGGAAGCTTCCCCCCCAGGGAAAATTACTTTGATAAGATACACTGTAACTGCTTTGTATTCCTAGCAATCCCATCCCCCAAAAAAACATTAATAGTAAGACAACAGCAGTCTGATTTAAAGACATACTGCGAGATTTCCACCTGAATCAGCAAGGCTGGAAGTCTGCAGCATCTTTGGAAATCAACCTTTAAATGAGAACAAATGCAGTCAGCACTCCACATCATCCTCGTTATTTGTCCAAAGGACCTGAACCATCAATGCCCAGTGAGAACGAGCATAGCACTCAAACAGGAGACTGCCCCCACATACGTTCCTTTGTCACTAATTGCTTTCAGGTCAGGGAATTCCTTTGTTTTTTCTGTTTAGTAACACTCAATAGATCTTTTTAAAATGCTAGTCCAGCCTCCCTTAGAACTCATCTCAAGTCTTTCCATTGAGAATGAGTGAGGAGATTCACAGAAAATGTAGCTGGTGTCTGAAGAATTTTGCTTGCTTTGTACCTGGTTCTTCCTGACCTTGACTACTTGACTATTCTTAGAATTTATGCCACCAGTGATTTTGCAACCTCTGCCATAACCCTTTCTAAATTGCTTTTGTTGGTTTGGGGTTTTGGTTGGTTGGTTGGTTGGTTGGAGTTTTTTCAGACTGAAAAATCTCACCTTATTCTTTCATTCCTCACAAAGAAGCTGTTACATGCATTGGTCATCCTTGTTGAACTCCTCTGAATCTTTTCTGAGATGCAGGGATCAGAATGATCCACCTTCAGTTTTTTCATATTGCTTTTCAAATAATTCTTATCTTGCAGGTTTTTGGGGTTTTTTTGTTTGGTTTGGTTTGGGGTTTTTTGCCTCTGTAGAGCATTAAGATGAAGTTTTGCACAGATGTTTCATAAAGGTCTGTCTTTGTGTAATTACGATCAGCTCACCATTTTATGCGGGTTGCTAATATTTTTTTGCCCCAAGTCCATCATTTCAAGTTTGTTTGCCCTGAAGTTCATCTGACATTCTTATAAAGTGCAATATTGTCCAGGAAATTTTGTCATTAGATCATCTGAAAAATCAGGTTGGTGCACATTTCTAAGATACATTTAAAATATAGATCAAGTTTGAATTTGTAGTTAGCCTTTGTTTTCAAAAACAAAGCAGGATTCATAAGATGAAAAGGCAAAGGACAAGACATTTATCTTTAAAAAATGGAAATTTCTTCACACTAAATACGGTAAAGGAAGCCAATGTACAAGATTTATATCTGTGCATCTGACTCAAAATTTACTTTTTTCAAAGATTAAGTAATTTACTCTTTTCAAAACACTGAAGTTATTTTTCTTGCATTTAAATTGGCCATTAAGTCCATATCTTTGCTTTTCCATGATGGAAAAAAGATCCCTGCAGTATTCTTTTAGTTAGAATCCACACTGCATACAGGCATTTAATCTCAGTTTCACTACATACCTGAAAATGCAAAAGAGCATGAATGTCCACTTCATGGACATAGTAGAACATAGGCTCTATCTAGCAGGATGTGGCTCTCTAAAAATTTATGAAGTTGTTGGATTTGAGGTATAATGAAGATAAGTATTAGAACAAAGAAAATATAGGAAGTCTTTTCTGATGGGAGGAGAGAGAAACAAGAGAAAAAGGAAAAACTTTAAGGGGTCTGAACCCACCTACTTTCGTTATGAGAGAAATGTTGCTTTTTTATTCTTGTAGTTAATAAAACCTCAGACAGTATGAAGTGTACACATTCTCCTCCCCTCAGAATCTGAAATGCCAGAAAGAAAAAAAAAAAAGTAAGAGTTTGAGTTACTAAAACATCACTCAAGTTCACAAAATCTAAACAAGGAACACATGTGTCTCCTTGTGTGGTTATATGGATAAGCACATAAACTAGACTGAATCCTGAACCCTCCTGAATTAAACATAATGCACTGTTCTTATGCCTGAACAATCCTTGCAGACTCCATAAAAAAGGTAATGAAGAAAAAGGTTTGGACTTTATCAGGACATAACTCTAGCTGAAAATACATGCTAAAGGTAAAAGAACAGAATGACTTAAAAGGACCCTTAAAAAAGGTGTCAGAGATAATATCCTTCTATTTTAATGTTTTCTAATCTTTCCAGCATGCACATAATGTGGTTCTCTCCTGGGCTATGACATCCTCAAAGTGATATGATCTACTATGGCTGCTGATTCATAACATAACATAAATCCTGAAGAAACAACTTCACTATTTTCCATTCAGTTGTAGTTTTAGTAACATCTGTCAATAATGCTGTATTTTTCAGCAATATCAATTTAAGTGTTCAGAGATATCTTTCCACTCCTGTTTCTATATGGTTATTTCTGTTACAGTAATTTCATGCACTACAGTCTTGTAGAGATACAATTTTGAATATATATAAAATTTATAACCTGTCCCTATCAAGCCACAGGCTGTAGCATTGCTTGTGGTAAAAGAGACATCGTATGTTGATAAACATATGTTTTATATTTATCCTGATGACTTTATCTATGCTATTATCAATCAAATTATATAAACTTTCATTTTCTCTACAGTAATTATATTTGCATAAAGTGAATTTTCAATTATTTCACTTGTTTATTTACAGGGGTTTTTTTCCCCTGGCATGACTAACAAAAGTGGAACCTTGAGAATTTATACAGACTAGGAAGTCTTCTCTTATTCCTGCTTTTCCATTAATATGCTATCCACTCTGACACCCTACTATAAAAATTTTAATAGCAAATCGTAGTAAACTACTTTCTCGGTTATTTAGATCATTGTGAAAAACAAACATACAAACTAAAAAAGAACATAAAACTCCAACCAAACAAATGAAAACCCCAAAACAGCTAAGCAATTACAGCAAGATGAACTATTTTTTGTATCCACACACAGTGTTGCCAAAATTAATTAGTTGCTCACCCAGTGTATTTTCAACGTTCAGCCAGAGGATGAAAGAACTGAACCGTCTTTTATTCTCCATCTGAACAGTACTGCTATTAAAAGGAATCATTCCTCCCCTTTCCTCAACTTTTTTCGAGAAAAATATGGCAGCACTTTATCCAACTTTGTCTAACACTGCTTTTACACTTCTGATAAATTTGATCCTTATTTTTGTCCACCAATATTCATGTAATTTCTTGAAGTCATAAATTGATTAAATCTTGAAGTCATCAATCTTAGATTGCCGGTGTAAGTCTTACAGGTATGTAACAGTTAGACACAGCTAAATTAAAAAATAACGTTCTAAGAGGCCCTTAAAAATCACAATTTCCAACTCCCTGTCTCAAGTCTATACCTACAATAATTCAAGACAATGCTTGTCTAATCCTTTCCCAAAAGGTTTCCAGTGTCCATGCAATTGGACATACAGGTCAAAACTCATCCTTTCTCTTAGTACTATGTGGATCTATAAATTCAATGCTACTGAGAACCATGGAAGAATAAAGTTTCATTTTTCTTTATGGGGACTATATTATTATGTTGCTTTCCAACTCTATCAGAAAAGGACAGACCTATAAGCTCAAAAAAAGCATATAATTGATATTTTTCAGATGAACTTTTATGGCAAAAAAAAAGAGGTAGATGGAACTGAGTGAGTTAATACTGACGTAACTTAATCTGAAGTTAATTGGTTAACTAATGTCCTAATCTAAACCCCTTTTAAAGTCAGTGGAAAAAATGTTGAATGTTGAAATGCTACCAAGCATTAAGATTGATAATTTAATTCATCTTTCACTTGAAAATGAATTCTCTTTGTTAATGTAAAATTCTTTTTCTCCAGGAATATGTGTGATTATTTTTTTTGTCATGGAAAAAAAGTGAAATAGTCATCAGGTATAATTTTGTTTTCCAGTGTAACAGTTTTGAGATCTGGAGGACATGCATTTCTCTACTATGTATTCAGTGTGGATTCTATCTAAAAGAATACTGCAGGGATCTTTTTTCCATCATGGAAAAGCAAAGATATGGACTTAATGGCCAATTTAAATGCAAGAAAAATAACTTAACTTCAGTGTTTTGAAAAGAGTAAATTACTTAATCTTTGAAAAAAGTAAATTTTGAGTCAGATGCACAGATATAAATCTTGTACATTGGCTTCCTTTACCGTATTTAGTGTGAAGAAATTTCCATTTTTTAAAGATAAATGTCTTGTCCTTTGCCTTTTCATCTTATGAATCCTGCTTTGCAATCTCTGTTATTCTAGTTGTATTCTAGTTCAATCCAAATTGCTTCATTCTAATTTTTCCAAGGTTATCTAAAGAAAAAAATACAGGCACTGGTAAATTTTGCTTATCTGGAACAGTAAGTGAGTACTATTGAATTTTACACATCACTTTTACAATGTAATAGCGCTTAGATTGAAGGCAGCGGCAAAACTAAAATCCCTAACATCAGTAGTATACTAAAGAAGCAGAAAAAATAGTAAAATATTAAAAAATAAATTATACCTTTTTCAGTCTTTGAACACTGCCCATTTTAGTCACAGGGTTTAAGACTTTAAAATATTTCTCTGTTTCTGCTATGAAAGCAAGAGAAGAAGGGAACAATCCAGGCTAAAACGTTTTAAAAGCATTAGAATGCACTAGCAAGACATAGTTTTTATGTTTTTGAATATCAGTTCTTGGGAGAGTAAAAATATTAATATGAGGAATATTCAGTAATGTCATATTTTCAAATAACATAAAAATAAACAGTCAATTGCATTAAATTGGCTCCAACATTTATCCTAGGCTTGCAGTCAAGTGAGGATTCAAAAGAGAGCTATGCATTACAGACAGTTGATAATTAATATACTTCACTTTGTAGTGAAGAAGACAGCAAGAAACATCTTGTTTCCCTTCATATATGTCAATATTTTATACAAAGGAATCTTGATCCTTCTTTGAAGCATCAAGTAATTAGTTCCAGTGGAAAAAACTCCAAGTAACTATGGTTGTTTTACAATAGTTCTACAGTAGCTCTGAGTCTGTGCACTCTCATGCCATATTTGATGCTGTTCAACACTGTAAAAATTTAAATCTTTGCTATTCATCCCCATTTTATCATGAGGAATAATTACAATAGCCACATTTTACACTTTCATCTGATGTAGTTCCCACAATAATGGCATATGCTTTCTAACAATGGTGAAAGATGGAGTCCTCAGACAAGACATAATTAAGTCATCATCCCTGTAATTTGTATGAATCTGTAGGCAGAAATTGCAAACTTTGGATAAATTGTATTATACCTGAAGGTTCCTGAATGTAGATTTTATATTACATTATACTGTACTGCAATAATTTATGCAAGGCCTATTGAAAAAGAGAATAATGTGCACAAGCCATATAGTGTACTCTTAGCATACATCTATTCTTTTGTCATTAAATATCCAGGAAAATTTAATAACAGTTACTAGATAAGCTTAATTCATTAATACATCATAAATATTTTTAAAATGCAGAGTGCTTTTTATATATATGTAAAATAATTATAGATTCATTCTGAGTAGAATGCAGTTGACATGTAATTCCAACAAATGTAACTAAAGTTGCACTAGAATTTAGAAACCTTCTTTTAAGTTGCAAAGATAAGCAGCCATTCCTTCATTCCTTAGTTCTCAAGTGATTAATATAATCTTCATTCTTGCACAATGGTTGCCTGTCTCATGCCCATTCATCTGCTCTCTCCAGAGGAGGACAGTAGGAAAAAGTAAGACAGAAAAGCCAATGAGTAAAGATAGGAACAGTAAGATTACTTACCAATTACCATCTCAGACAGAACAACTTTTATTTCAGGAAGATGAAAAAGATCTTCCTGGAAAATACGTCAAGGCATACGGATGACAGGGAGGTGATTAGAGACAGGCAACACAGCTTCACTAAGAGCAAATCATGCCTTATCTAGTGGCCTTATATGAGGAAGTGAGTGCACTGGTTGATAAGAGAAGAGCAACTGGTGTCATCTGCCTTGACTTCTGTAAAGCCTTTGACGCAGGAACACAAAACATCTTTACCACTGATTTGGAGGTATATTTTTGATGGATGGATGAGGAACTGTCTGTACAGATGCATTCAGAGACTTGCAGTCAACAGCGTCTCCAAACAGAGATCAGCAACCAGTGATGTCCCTCAGGGCTTCATACTGAGATGAGTATTATTCAGTATCTTTATTAATGACACAGACAGTGGTATTGAGTGAATCCTCACCAAATCTATGGATGACACCAAACTGGGTGGTGCAACTGATTCACTGGAGGGAAGATATGCCGTTCAGTGGGACCTTGGAAGGCTTGAGGTGTGGGCACATGTGAAACTCATGAAGTTCAAGGCCAAGTGCAAGATCTTTTATCCAGGCTGCACCAATCTGCAGTATATCATTAACTTAAGGGTCACCTACAAATATTTCCTTCTTGCTAGGTAATGTACATGTGGAATGTTTCTTTACAGGTGTTGTTTGAACACTACCTGGTTACTAAATACAAAAACTATACCATAGTAACTTGGAAACAGGAACAGATTTCTGTGACATGGTGGCTAAGTGCCTGCTTGCTGCTCTTGCAGCATCAAGACCCCATTGGGGTCAGGAGAGGAATCTTTCCCCAGGACAAATGAACATTAGTGAATCTGGACAGGGTGTTTCCCACAGTCCATGGTCCAGACACTATGCGTTTTGAACACTATGAGCAGAGCAGGAGGTGACCACAAGGACTCAGCAAGTCCTTGGAAGGTGCTGTCTACTCACAGAAGCCCTAGGGAGGGAGCACGGCTTTCAGAAGTGCCAGAGCCCTGTGCTGAGGGGGCCTCCTGAGGTCCCAGTGGGGAAGGATTCTGCTGAACTCCTCTAGGCTGAGAGCACAGACAACACTATCCTCAGCTCATGAGCTTTCTGCCTCTTGTGGTGCACCAGGAGTAGCCCCTGGCCAAAGCTTGATCATAGATCTCAGAGAAGAGCCAGCTCTGGTGTTAGGAAGGAATTTTCACCTGAGGCAGACTTGTCCCCAGGGTTTTTTTTTCTTCCTATGCAGCACTAAGCATGGCCACTTGCCAAGGCCCCTCTGGGCTATTTTGAGTAAGTTCCTGTCTCTTGCTCTTGCAGAACTACACCACCACTGGTGTCCTGGATCTGCAGTCAGGAGGTTTTTCCTTTGGATCAGACTGACACTACTCCCCATGACTTCTCTGTCCTGGAGCTCTCAAGATGGTGTTTGTATAATGGAGACAAGAAGGAACCCCCAAAGAAAATGAGCCTGGCACCATCATTGCAGCTTGGTGTAAGGTACCGGTCAACAAAGGGACTGGCCTGTCTCCTCGGGATGGCTTCTCTTTACAAGGACCAAGGCATCAGCTGGCACTTGCTGTAGTCTGTTGCTTGAAGTGTTGCTCTGGAGTGTAGCAGCCCTCCCCTGCCAGAGGCCCTGCTCCTGCCCTCTCCTGCAGAAGCCATGGCCATGGCTTTTCCATGGAAAGGTGACCCTGCAGAGATGTGAGGCTGGACAAGTGACAAGTTCTGAAAGCATGATCAGAGTTGAGTGACAGTGTGCAAGCCAGGGCTTTTCCCCTTCTCCATGACGTACCAAATACCGTGGAGCACATATCTGGTGCTTGCACACTAATGGAGACTAAACAAGAGGAACTGGAAGTTTTGGCATAGTCCCAGACCTACAGTGTTGCCCTAAGTGAGCCTTGGTGGGAAGAGTCCTGTGGCTGGAGTGCTGGGATGGACAGGTACAGAATGTTCAGGAGAGCCTAGCAGGGTAGGTGAGGCAGAGGGGTAACGCCACATATAAAGGAGGAGTCAGACTGTACAGTGCTAGCAGCTGGGGGTGACATGGTTGAGACCATCTGGGTAAGGATTAGAAGAAAAACAAATAAAGCAGATGTTATTATGGGAATTTACTCAGCCGCAATGATGGCACCAATGTATTATCCTTGATGTCATCAAGGGAAATCTCCCTTTACTCTCGTCTTTATGGATGACTTGAAATGCCCAGATGTTAACTGGGACTGTTATACAGCAGGCACAAAGAGGTTCAAGAAAGTAGATTTTACCCTTTCACCACAGTTGTCAAGCTCTAAATGGTCACAACACTCCCTGATATACAGGGCTACCCCATTGTCTCTTCCTCCTTGCTGATTCTAAATAGTTTATGGCCACTTGTTGCAGCACTCCAGAAGTGCAAGTTATCCCACCATGTTTCCGTGGCTGGTTACATTGTACTTTTCCAGCTGCATAACGTTTTCCAGTGACTCAGATTTGTTGCCCATGCTGCATGCATTGGTGCAGATGAATTTTACCTGGCTGTGAATCCTGCCACCTTTATAAGGGAAAAAGCCCTAATTCCTGTCTGACTGTTCTCAGATATTTCCATGCTTTCTAACATTTCAACACCCATCCCTGCTGCACTCATTAGTACAGGAGCATTTCAAATGTGCTAAAGTGTCCTCAGCACACTGTGGAGCAGACTGAGGGAACTCACTAGCACACCACCCCTTGAACATTGACATGCCACTCTGTGGTGGTTTGATCCACCTTTTAGCATTCAGGGGGCAGGTTCAATAAAATTGACGGAAAACTGAATAGAATGTTCAGCAGGAGAACAATTTATTACAAGGAATTTGAATGAGAGAGATAGGGGTAACCCACAGGAGACCCCAGAATTACATTGAGGGACCCCCAACACCCGAGGAAAAAAACACATAAAAAGGGAAAAAAAACCCCAACAAACAAACAAAAAAAGAAAGGGAACTGTTCCTTTCAGCCAGATGTCTAGTTGAAAGAAACTGGGAGGAAGGGTAGGAAAGGGTGTCTCCTCTTTTCCCTCTCTCCAAAGGACTTCGGGCCCTCCAAACTCTCTGAAAAACACAAACAGAGGTGAAAACGATTCCCTCCCTCCCCTTTCTGAAGGTTACTTGCTAGCAAGCTGGAAATTGCTCCCGGGTTGAGAGAAATGGGTGGAATCCCACTGTGGGGTCTGCAGGCGCTGGACACCAGGGCTGTGATCCTTCTCCTCGCAGC
>VXBA01004916.1:278311-293075 GCA_013399895.1 Serilophus lunatus
TTTTTTTTTTTGGTAGCAGTTTGGTGTTTCTATGCCTTATTGGCAGTCTACTTTCAGCTTATTTTTTATTATTTTTTGTTGTGTAGTGTTTACTGGAACACATAGTACTTATTTCGTCTTGTATTTTTGCAGATTTTACTTGCTGTGCTCTAATTCTATGTGAGTCTCGGAGTTTTGTTCGTTGGGGTGTCTTTTTTTTGGTTTGGGTTACTTTGTGGATTTTTTTTTTTTTTTGGTAGAACGGTTTCTCTTTGACAAGTAAATCCTGTAAACTCTCCGTCCTTTTATGTAGTTTGCCAAAGGAGCTTAGCAAAGCAAGGTCCTGTCCTCTGGCATGCCCACAGTCTATGGTATAAGTAAATTTTAAGTGTTTACTTCCTTTTGTTGTTTAAATCGGTAATGGTTGAATACGGGATGATGCTGAACCCAGGACAAATCATATACAGTTTTAGGTACTCTACTAACCTGGTAGTGACTATTTTTTTCCTAGCAAAGTGGTTGGAAAAACAGCTTTCACTACTGTTATAAGATCATGTTCTGATACTTAAATGTAGGATGTTCATAACACCTGCAGTTGAAGCAAAGCATTCAATCTCTGTTGCCAATCACTGATTTCTCAAATTGTGCTAAATGCCTAACTACTTTCTGTCCTTTATTACTTAATGCCTTGTTTCTGGATGCTTCACGAATAGTCTGTTTTGTGTTACGTTCTTTCTTATGCTTCTGCATGGTGTGGAGACTTTCTAATGTAAAGAACATCTTGAGACTAAATCCAGGGAAGGCAATGCAGGAAATTAATTTGTGTAATTTTTTCATGGCATAAATTAGTTCTCGAGGAAGTGGAGGGCAGGTGATACAGGAAATTAATTCTGTCTAGTTGGTTCATGCCATGAATCCAAGGTCTTGCTTCTTTCTTAGTGATGGCATACTCTTTTACAGGACGCTGTTTTCCAAAACGACCCAAGCACATGCTGATAGTTGAAGTGAAATTTGATGGTGAACAGCTGGCCACTGACCCCATAGAGCATACTGATCAGCCAGAATTTGCTACAGAATTGGCTTTTGAACTTGCTAGAAAAACACTTCATCTGCACAGGTAATGTTAAGAAGTCAAGTCTAATTTGGAGATTAAGTTGAATTTCCTGGTCTTTACAGTTACTGAAATACAATTCCTGTGTTACTGTCATTTGAATTGGCTTTTAGAAATTGTCTTTAATCTTCTGTAATGTTATCATAACAAAAAAGGTAGTAAATGGCAAGATAAGTAACGTTTAAAAATTGTAAGGGTATGTGAAAAAATCCCACTGGAGCTTAGAGCTAATAATGCTAAAATTCAAGGATTGGATTCAATCTTTCATATGTGTACTGTGACCAAAAAAAAAATTTAATGTACTTGGGTTTTGCAGGCTAAATTGTTTGTGACAATGTCAGGGAGAAGAGCTGAGGAACTAAATGTTACTCATTTTAGCTTACAGGTGGTAATATTACAACCATATGTTCAAAGAAATTAACAAGGCCATATTGTCTTTGTTTGACAAGGGAAAGATGCCTCCATGTACCGTGTGCTAGGAACCTTATCTGGGCCTCTATCTAGTTAGGTGCTTTACATAAAAATCTTCCTATTTTTAAGATGCCCTTACAAGTGAAATTCAGATTTCATGTGAGGTGCCGTACTTATTTCTTGTATGTCGATGAGTTTATATTTATTTGTCACTATTGTCTCTCTAATAGCACTTAAGACCGAGATTCAATACACTCCTCTTACAAAATTAAACCACTTGTTCATTCTTTTGCTTAATGATGAGTTTTTGTATGTTCAGCATAAATTGCTTCTTATCTAATGAAACTAGTTATATAACAAATAATTTTTGTCACTGGCATTGGCTTGAAACTTATGAATTATTTGTGAGATAACTTTTAGGGTTTCAACTGGGTTGCTCTTTCAGGCTGCAGCGGACACCAATCAAACTCCAGTGTTTTGCATGGGATCCTGCATCTTCAGCCAAAGAGGATATAGGCTATGTAGTGCTTGACCTGAGGGCTGCACAGGAAAACAAGCAGGTATGTTACAGGATGTGAGGCTTGAAAAAATTTATGTTTTGACAACCATACTGTTACAGATTGTGCAAGTTGTTTTGGGGTATGACTCTTAACTGACCATGTATGGGGGGTTTGGTTACTTTTTTTTTTCCTTAGAGGGGAGACTCTATGATAACATAAACAAATAAAAATACTGTTGTACTAACCTTGCTTACTTCTGAATTTGATAATTTGAACACTTGCAGCCAATAATTCTGTACAATTTCATTATTTAATCACTTGACTAAATTTATCTGAACAGTTGAATAGAGTCTCCGTCATCAAATCACGTCTGAGGTTCTCTTTCATTTTAATGAGCCTTAGTGGAAGATGTTTCAGACAATCGTTTCTAGCCCCATTTTGCAGCCTTGAGTAAGCACAATGCAATTGTTTATATGAATTTAATTACTCAACACTTTTATTTAATTTCCTGACACTGATGGGTTTTTTTTTTTTCAACATTGAGCTTTATCAAAACATAACTTTGCCATGAACTGTTATGGGACCCTGGTTTTGACATCACTTTTCTTAAGGATTTGCAATGTAATACATACTGTGCACTTTCAGTTGAACTTGAAGGTGTTCTCTTTTAATTAGAGATCTATTGCATGTTTCTATTTTGTATAAATCACTGGAAAAGAGTATCTTTGGGTCATCTTCTGGGAACCATTCTGTAGAATGTTTTAGTACGATAGTGTAGTCAAATAGACCAAACTTCTAGAAATTCAAACCAAGATGTATTTCATTAGATGGGGTGCAAGAGCAAGACTGAGTTACCTTTAATAATAGGATATTATTTTTCTGGGTTTTTTTTAAATGCTTTTGGTTTTTATCTTTAATTATGTAGGCTCCCAAATGGTATCATTTGCTCGGTGGCAAGTACCCTAAATTTAAACCTGAAATACAAGTAGGTGTTGCGTTGGAGACTGATTCAAAAGCGCTGGTTCATAATTTCAAAGCCAAGGAGGCACCCCCTAGGCAAGAGAAGGGTAAGTAACACAGTATCACTCACTTTGAGTTAAAATGTTGCTGTGCCAGATGAACAGGGGACTTGTTGCGAATGTGTTGACTGTCAAGAGCCATTTAATTTCACAGCAGTTCCAATGCAAATCCTTTGCAGTTGATAAATGTATCTGTGATAAATTTTTCAAGGATGCTTTACTGGGGTAGTTGTGTGACTTTCTAGGTGGACTAGCTGCAAACCAACTCGTCTTTAAAATGCCCATCTGTGACTCAGTTAAGTCCCATGTGCATTTTACATGTATTTCTGAATGTTCTGTAATGAAAGAAATAAGAAAAGATCTTCTTTACAGATTGTACTATCTTACAATTCTAAGTCCAAACAACTGAAACTTTACAATGTTTCATTTGTTGGGTAGGCTTGCTTCTCTTTTTGAAGGGTTTTTCTTCTAATCCTGTAGTACTTCAATCATGTCCTACTGTTAAGTTTTTTTGTAGTGATGTCTTCTTACTGTTGGGATTCATTCCAATTCTGTATTCCCTTGTTCATGACTCTCAAAAGAAATTTGACATGTGTCAAAAATCTGTTGGAACTCTAATGTTGACACTAGTAGGTATCTTCATGTGTTGTGCCTTTCAGTCACTTTTTGGCTGATTTTTTTTTTTTTTTTTTCTCCTTAATGCAAGTGAACTGCTTTAAAAAAACAAGACCGAAGTCTTAGAAATCTAAGACCTCTAAAACAAAGGCACATTTACATCCCTACTGATGCCCCTCCCAAAAGCTTATTTAATTTTTGAAGAATGAGCCTCTGGTAGAACGAGTGGATTTTGTCCTACTTACTTTGCAATGCTTTGTGTTCTTGGCCTGGGGATAACTTTTTCCTAATTCTAAGTTATTGTCTGCTTATGATCTGTGGCTGTGATTTTGTAGAACAAAGTGGTCTGTAGCAGTGAGTGTTTTATAAGGTTTCTGGCCCAGACGTTGCTGACTTGGCTGCGTTTCAGGATTGGTTAAGACGGTATTTAAGTTTCAGTGTAATTGCAGAGCTTACTCCATTATTTCAGGTTCACAGTGCAACACAGGGAACTTTCCATATGTAAAGTTTCTAAAGGAGGCAAGGAACTCCTGTAAAGGACTCATTAGTCTGCACTTCCCTTGTGATCTTTGTCTGCAAGCTCCCCTACCCCTCTGAGACTGGCAGAAAATACAAGAAAAACCTTCTGCCTTCACCCAGCCCTGTTTTCCATTCATGTTTTCTGCGAAATAATTGCTGCAAACGAGTTTGCCACTTTTTTACTTTGTTCTGTCACCTCAAAATTAGTCAATACCATTCTTGGGTAATGGGGAAAACAAATGTATGGGGTTGTCTGTTGTAAAGTTAATATTCTGAGCATTGGATATGACAAAGCTAGTCTAGTCAGTTTACCTTTTAGGATTCATGTTCTTTCTTTTTTTTTTTTTAATTGACCTAAGTTGTCTGAAGTTTCCGATGTTTGATTCACAAAATGCCAGGTAATTGTTGCTGTTTGGTGCAACATGAGGGACTTTTAGGTGTTGAACTACTGGCACTACAGAGCAGAAACCAGTAAACCAGAATACAGTGTTTTATACATTGAACACTTTGGATGAAAAATCTTTAAATGACGCATTCCCAAAGTCTATGGGATGACACATAACACTTGTTTCAACAGTTACTGTCTTGCATTTCTTTTAATGAGAAAAATAAAGAAACAGTATGATAGACTGTAGCCTAATGAAGTAATCTTCCAGTCAACCAATGTTACTCACTGTAACATTAAATAAAAATATGCAGTAGAATTCTGTCCAGCAAAGTGTTTGAGGTAACATCTGTGCCCACTGAATAGAAATTAATTGCATAATTATTTTTGTACCTGTTAGACTTAGGGCCTTTTTTGTGGTTTGCAATACTTTAGTACCATGCATCAACATCTTTATTTGTAATTTTGCCCTCCATGTGTACAAAACTTTAAGGAAAAATTACAATTACGTATTAGATTGCTGCAGCAATTAATATGATCACTAGTTACTTATGTTTTTTTCTTCTCTCTTAGCACTTGCCCTTCCTCCTGAGCTAGACCCTGAAAGTATTGTACCAGTCTTGAATGAAGAAAGCGGCTATTATCAGATTGGACCAGAAAAGTATTGCAGAGACTACTTTGTCTTGTCTGTAACCATTGCATTTGCCACACATTTGGAACAGGTCTGTTTCCTTGCTATGTGTGGTTTTTAGTAAGTCCAATCTTTCATTTTTATTTTTACTCTCCCATGCCTTATTTATTGTTTGGTAAGTTTCTAGCAATGTTGCAATATTCTTGTTTTGTCCCATATTGAATTTATGTACATTAATTTTAAAACTTTGTGTGTCAAATTACAGATGACATACAGTTTGTTTGGAGTGCTGCGGCTGTATTTGCTTTAAGTCATGCACACCTGTGTATTGTGATATAGTGTAAAATGTATGTGTATGGATAATACCAGCCTGCAGGGTGGTGCCCACTTGCTAAATTTGAAACAAGGTGAAATACTTTTCAAATATATAAGATGGATGAAACAGAAGAGTTTATATGTTGCCTAATGGAAGGACTTAGTAGCTTGGATGATATGCCATGCTAATGATTTTTTTCAGCTTTAGACATCAGCCACTGACACATGTTGTGTGATACACCCAGATTACTGTGAAAGTTGTGACTGCAAGCCAACGTGGTTTTAGTTGATCTAGAACTCGTAGCATATGATAAACTCTTCTCAGTCTTATTTTCTTTCTTTTTATCAGGGAAAGTAATTTAAATATAGGACCTCGAGAAATATATTTATTGTGATCACTCTGGGGTGGCTTGTGCCTTTTTAGGGTTGAACTTAGACTTGCAGTTGGCTACAGGATGAAGTAGCTGTTTATCTGTTTCAGTTTTTTATTCCATCACATAAGTTATATCTCAGTATCTAATCTGCATTGCTTGTTTACCTTATAAATATTTTCTGAAGACACTGCTTATTTCTAAGTATTTGCACTGTGCTTGATGCTACTGAGTGTATGATGTGATTTACAGCCCTTGGTGATGCCAAATCTTAAAGGTAATTCCAAACTAGTCATTTTGAAAGTTATACTTGCAAATTGTTTGCCCTTTTCTCTACTTTCGTTTGGGTATTAATATAAAAATTATCTTATTTGTGTAGTGCAAGCTAGGATTTAGATCAGCTGCTTCGTAGTTTGAGGTTGTTTTAAGCTCTCTAATTTTCAAGAAATGCTGTAACCCTGCATCAGTGAAGGAGATATATTGGTACATTATTCTCTTGTGCATCTCTTTCAGTTAGTTCCTAGTACTATAAAGCTTCCTGAACTACAACCAGAATTTTTTTTCTACTACTCATTACTGGGAAATGATGTCACAAATAAACCTTTCACTGATTTAATTAACCCAAACTTTGAGCCAGAAAGAGCTTCAGTTCGAATACGCAGTACAGTTTATGCCCTTCAAGTTTATTTTTGTGCACAGTCAAAATTGCAGGTAAGTTATTTCATCTCAAATGTGAATTAAAATAAACAATGAAAATAAATTTAAGTAGAGTGTCTCTAGCTGAATCTGGAAGTATTTCTATCTCCACAGCTAAGGTTGTATTAGAGTATTTTGGCTCGAATGTAAGTTGATTCTCTTTCTGATATGATTCTCTTTCTGATATGAGGGAAACCCTAGCAGCAAATTTCCCAGATCAGATGGAGTGGAGTTTGTTTTTTTTCAGTTGCTGTGTTAAGCTGGTTTATGTGTCATGATAAAAGGTGTTGCTGAAACATGATGTTCCCAGAGGGCTAATGTGGCATTCCCAAGAGTTCTGAGCCCTGCACTGCAATCAGACCATCTGCAACCCAGTCTTACTTTGTGCTGCCTATGGTAATCCCCCACCAGCTGCTTAGGTCACTCTTGCCTAAGTTCTAAAATCACAGTCCTCAGCATTCTTTGTGGGTAATAAAGGAGGTTTGGCTTTTTTCCCCACTCCTTAGCAAAATTCCAATTTTAAATACACTACAGATGATTTTGGGCTGTAAAGGGATATTACTTATCTTTAGCTTTGCCTTTAAATGGAGGACATGGTTTAGTGGAGTTGTCAGTATTAGGTCAATAGTTGGACTTGTTGATCTTGATCTTTTCCAACATGAATGATTCTATGATTCTAAATACTGAGCAGCATTTAGAGTGTATATGGCAATCTGTGCATGGCTCACACTTAATTACAAAACAAGAGACTAGTCTAATGAGGGTATTAGAGGGTTTCTAATAGTGTATCTGGTAAATGAGACAGTATTTGTGATACAAAGTAAGTCTTGGATCTGGACCCTTTTAGAGTTATTTTCCTTTAAGTTTGTAGAGACCATTCTAGTTCTGTTATCCAGAATAGTTTGGGACCATTTTTATTTAAATCTTATATGTTTTCAGATTTTTTTTTGTCTCAAATTGAAATATTTTTCTAGCAACAGTTTATGGAGAAACCTAAGCAGTGTTATGTTTGGAATTTAATCTTAGTCAATGATCTTGAAACAAAAGTATTTAGTGTAGTATGTATTATACATGTGTAGGTATACAGAGAATTAGGTATGTTTGCATTATGTGAAAAGAGTCACTTTTTGAACAAGAGTTGTTGTGAAGTCAAATCCACGTTGATTTACTGTTTTATTCCTCTGACTTCTCAACTTTTTACAACTTGGGATATAGGATCAGGTTCTTAATTTTAATATATTTTTCCAAAAATGAAAACTATTTGTAAGAGGTGCTTGTTGCCAGACTAGGGTGTGTATATATTAGTGTATAATTGTATTTGAGTATATGTATATATATGTACGTATAAACACCTGTGTTGTATATTGGCAGCTGACGCTTTTTAGCATAAGACTTAACCTGAAGTGTAACATTAAGGATCAGAATACAGCGTTATCTGCTAAGCCCAAACTGAAGCAACTCTTACTTTGGAAAAGAAAAGTCAGTAGTAAGTTTCAGAGAGTAACTTTTTAGAAAATAGATAACCTTACAGTGTGGACTTTTAAGATCCATCTTTTACTTACATGTAAGAAAGAAACAGTTGAGTCAGGTTTTCAAAAAGAAATGACGATGCTTACCAGGAATTAAGAACAGTTAATTAAATCCAAAAATCCTTGCTACTTAAATAGCATCTAAATATATGCACAAAGGCTGGGCTTTCAACTAACTTTTTTCTTTACCTTGCAGTCATGCATTTTATATGGCTATAAATTAAGGACAAAAATCTGTGCTGTGTTTAGAAGCCATGGACTATTGAATTTATCTTATAGAAGAACTATACGTGGGTCCTCAGTAGGGCAGTGCAGTGATCTGCTACTGCCCCAGCAGTGGGAAATTCTTAGGAATGACATTTCATAGCTGTTTTTATTCTCAGCATAGAGAGATGAGGCTAGGGATGATTATTTGTTGCATTTATTTATTACCTTTAATGGTGGATGCACACACAGTTCAAGTGCAAATTGCACATACTAGTTATTTTCTGGCACCTTTGTATATGTACAGATCCATCTTTGCTGTGGGGACCACTCTCTTGGGAGTACTGAAGTATCCTTGTCTGGACTACTGAAGAAAGGAAACGTGGAGATTGATCAGCACCCGGTGGACCTAGAAGGATCATTTGTCCTTTTTCCACCAAATAGAGCTAAAAAGAAACTGACACAATTGCCTTTGGATCTGGCTCCTACTCTTGGAGTATCTGTAATTCTTCAAAGGGAGAGCATGACTGTCCAGGTATTGCTTGACCATTTATTGCTTGTTTAGACACTGGTGCACTGTGTGATGTTAAAAAATAATTTGTTTCTTAGTCATATTTGACCATTGATTATGTAAAAATAACCTGGGAAAATCAGTTGTCTTACATGAATAATCCTTTCTTGCATTCCTTTTCTATGTCTGAAAAATAATCTCAAACTGTGAAAACGGTGTAGACTTTTTCTTATTGATCATGGTTTGCACTGAAAATGATATCATGTCTTTCAGCCTTTGATTCCCTTAAATGCTTCAACTGAACCTAAATATTCACAGGAGAAAGTTCTTCCACCTGTTGCTGGAAAAGCAGAAAGTCTGCAGCAGCAATCCCAGGATGCCCCATCTCAACCTTACCAATGTTCTTCAAAAGATGATGTAGCAACAGAAAGTGAAGTAGAAAGTCCTAGCTTTGAAAAAGGCACAAAACCAAGGAAAAGCGGTATGTGATATATAAATCTTTTTTCCCAGTTGCCATGTGGTCTTGGATCGTGTAGTATTTGTTTGTAGTGTATTGGTGAAGTAGGTACTCATTTATGGTGATATATTTCAGGCAAGTAGAATTATTTGCATAAAACAAATAACAGGAGGGGGGTAAATGTTGTGAGTTCAACATGATAGTTGTTGAGACACATGAAAACATGAAAGACCCAGATAAGGGATTCGGTGATATGTGTATTACAAGTGATGTGGATGGTCATCGGTTTAAAAAATTGTAACAAAAGTGTTTGGAGTTTCCTGAATTTGTGAATGAGAAAGCTCAGTGCAATGTGTATGAGGAGATGGCTTGTACAACAGAGCAATGGAGATGAAATAGTCGAATGTTCACATTTATTAAATCAAAAAGCAGCGGCAATGTGGGATTTTTAAAGTGCTGAGCAATTTACTATGCGGGTAATAGTTTATGAAGACAAATGTTCATATTGTACAGATACCTGGCAAAATCAAGCAACTGCGTTGCGTTTTTAGTTTTACATATCATTTTGTTTGGACTTGGTACCCTAAAAGGCCTTCTAAGGCTTGTTTCTGATTTGAGTTTGGAAGAGCGATGAGAGAAGCAAATACTACAGCAGTAGAATAAATTTCAAAGAATGTTAATTTGTTAACCATTAATCAACATGATTCATTTTAAGAGATGATTTATGAATAAAGCAGGATTTATTATTTTTCTAACTACATTTGTATTGCTGGTCTTCTGAGCCTGATCCTAGGGGCACCCAGTTCTGTAGAGGAAAACTCGTGTCCCAGAATTTGGGACACAGGGATTTGTTTGCTAATTTAACCAAGTTTTCTTTTAATCCTAACTGATCTTATCTAAGCAAGGATTAAGTCCTTTATATGGAATGTAACAAGAAAGTATTGTGAACCCAGCAACTGGATTGAATCTCTGGTTGAGAAATCCAGGATTATACTATTTTATTAGTAGCAATAGTCATTATGTAACTCTGTTCAGATGTAAAACATGTCATCTCACACTTGTCTTTCAGGGCTGGTGGGTGGTTGCAGCCAAGCGGTTAACAAGCAGTGTACTGAGGAGCTTCCAGCTGTCAAATCACAGAGCAAAGCAAAGTCACCTCTGTTAGATATGCAAAATCCCAGTAAGGCTAAAACTTACCCAATTTAGTACATTAAATTAAATTTGAATATAGTAGCAACCTAAATGAATTTTAACAGTAGACTGTTTGTACTTTTTGCTTTCATGTCTGTAATGACCTTAAAATTCCACTCAGCCCTTCCTTGCACCAAGGAATCTACTAATTTTACCAGAATCACTTAATTATTTCATTCCTATGTTGCGGTTTTTTGTATTGTTACTGCTAATGGAAATAAAGTACTTATAAACAAGGAAGAAAAATAGTCAATGCTAGCAATGATGTATTCCTTTCAAAATGACAAAAATGGAAACATTTTAAATAATCATGAAGAGTATCAGAGCAATTAACACTTAGGAAAGGCTGTTGAGTTCTTATCCACCGTTTTTCTCTCTTTGCTTTTCGTAGGGACTTGGTGGCTCAAATAGCCTTCCAAGACTTAAACAAAATGTCTTAAATGTTTTTGGAGGATACCTTTTGGTAACGCTGTCTGTAGGACTTGTAGTTTGATGCTTTACTTTTTGAAGACAGTGTTGGGTCCCAGTGAGAAGCCTGGATGCAATTGCATGGGCACTCAATATAACTTCTAATTCCTAAATTATAAAGTGAGTAGTGGGTAGGTGGATTCTGTCACATAGGTGAATTCTGGGACATAAGCAGATGAGCACTGTAATTGGCCTGGTGCTCTGTACTTTTAAGTGGTAAACTAAAGACCTTAGTTAATTCAAAGCAACCTAATTTCCTGCAAATCTTTTTTTCCTTCTCCATGCCTTCAAGTTGGCTAGAAACAATTAGCGTAAACTGTTGAAGTCTTACTTCTGAAGAATTTGTCATCTTGGATCTTAGTCTAAACTTTTTTCCAGCGAGTTAAACTTGCATAGCTTCAAAGATTAATAAAATAAGGAAAAATACTATAATTTTTGAAGTAGATTTAAAGTGTATTGAGTTTTTGGTGTTAATTCTTTGAAAGTGGTAACTTACAAGAAGAGGGAATATCTTTTAAGTTATTTGTTTATATTACAGGGAATTGAAATTGCTTAGAAAAGCACTCTATCTTGCATTTAAAATGTGACACTAATGGTTGATTTTGTTATTTCAGGCAGAACAAATTAAATGCACATGAATTCTTGTTTGTCTTTTCAGCTGATAGTGATCCAGTGGCAGCACCTCAGCCCAACCCTGTGGGTGTATCCAGTTCTTCTGAGTCTGTTTCATCACAGAAAATTGTCATTCCAGCAGCCTCTCACCATTTTTGTTTTTCAATAGACTTAAGGAGTCTACGTGGTCTGAAAGTTGGTTTTCCAATAAATTGCATTTTAAGGTACAATTTATTTTTTTTGTTGGTAGTACAAGTGTTTTTCAGTTCAATATAAACCCTTCATCTGCTGGCAATGTGCTTCTTGATGCCTTTTGATGCTGATTTTTCAGTCACAAAATACTCTGGAATGTTCATCTGTCTCGTCACTAAGCTGAGCATTAAAGATGGTGTGTACAATTTCACTTTTCAGAATAATTGTGTTAAATCTCACTTGAATGTCTGAGCTCCAATAATAAGGAACATCACTCAGCCTTTAAAGGAAAAGGAGAATTACTTGTCCTATTGTTTTCTGGCTGCATTTCCAGCTAATCAAAGTAGTGATTTTTATTACGTGGTTTTCTGTGTCTCCACCAAACTCTTTGTAATGTTTTATTTAGAGACGGATGACTGGTTTGTGTGTGTGATGTTGGATCTAAAGGAAGAATCAGTATCATAAATGCATTGTTGTTCTGAGATCCTGATGATATATTTGAATTCACTGGTTAATAACAATTTTAACAATTTGCTTTCTAGCTTCCATTAAGGCCCTTTTGGTGCACACAATGAAGTGTGTCTTTAAATGGTGGTGCAGTGTGAGTGCACTGAATACTTCAGGCTGGGGCAGTCCCTCTGCATTTGTCCCTCTGCATTTGCTTTGCCTGTTTTCTGACAGACTTTGTTTTAATGTATTTTTAACTGGCCAACAGGAAGTGTAGTTATAGTGGTGAATCTTGATGTTTTTGTTCTAACCTGGATGAAAAGGTGGAGTTGAGGTATAGGAGTGGAATATTTTAAAATACAGCGACTGCGGAGTGCCTGTATAGGCCACATTATTAGATTGTATGTAGAAAGTCACATATGATGGATGGAATTGTCTCACATAACAGCTTTTTCACATAACATTTAAAAATTAATTTGTTTCAGAACAGTGACAACGAATAAGTTTTGTTGTTCCATGCACTATAATTTTTACAGTCAGTGATGAGTATGGCAAGAAACTGAAGATTAGAAATATCCAGATACATAAATATTAAGAAAAGTTGCAGAAAAAAAATTACATAATCACTGTAGATCAGAAATGTGGCTACCCGGGTCCCCCCAAAGACACACGACCACACAGATGTAGTGTCAAAGGAGAAATCCGTTTACTGTTTACAAGAATACCCTTTTATAGTCTG
This sequence comes from Serilophus lunatus, assembly GCA_013399895.1. NCBI lineage: Eukaryota > Metazoa > Chordata > Aves > Passeriformes > Eurylaimidae > Serilophus > Serilophus lunatus. Next base: position 291,214 of record VXBA01004916.1, read on the forward strand.
CATATAGTTTATACTTTTCTAACCACAATTGATAGCTAAGGCTTTCAGCACAGGACAGTTCAAATGTCAGCATCCACTGAGAAGCAGTTCTCATTGCTTCTCTCTTGTCCAATCAGACACTGACTGCTGTGTTGTACAAGCATCTTCCTTACATGGCATGGTCAGTCCTTTCACATTCAGTTCAGCTCCTGAGTCCTAGATTCCACCTGCCATCTGTGACTTACAATAAACATTCACTGGCATTTCCCTACATCTCCCCCTCCTTCATTAATTAAATGGAGGGCCATAGCCATGTTCACTTGCAATGCCGTAACACGGCTAACACTCTTATCAATCATATGTTTTACACAACCCGATGTACAAGGAACACAGCATAGAATCAAGATGAAAACTACGAATACAAATATGCCTATCATTAACAATCTTTTAAACCATGATCCAATACCAAATCCATGCAATCATGAAAACGTACCACCCCAATCAACCTCTTCATACTTCTTCAGCTGCTGACTCAATTCTCTAAGCTTCTGCATGCTTGCATGAATACTCTGTGTGGTCACTGAGATTCATGCAGCATAATCCTTCAAATTCTTCACAACCATGACCTTGTGCTAAAAGCAAGAAATCTACTGCAGCTCTGTTTTGCAAAGTAGCAGTTGTAACCGCATCTAAATCAGCAAGCAAATCACCAATAGCTAAGCTAGTAACATTTACATTTTTCGCAAGCCAACAACCCAGCCTGTCTAGCGTGGTCAAAGCATGACCAGCAGCTATAGCTGGAATGACGCTTGCGAAAACTCTTGATAGTGTATTCCAAAAAGCAATATTTGAATCACAATTTTCCTTAAAAGCAGCTACTGATCTTTTACTTCTATAAACTACAGCCTTATGGTCTATAGTAGAAAGATATAAAGTTAACTGCCCAAATGTACATGGGCCTCCCACTGCTCTACTTGGGATACCTTGCCACACACACTGTCCACAAATCAGAAAAAATCAGAAACAAGCTGGCAGGTAAGCCTATTAAAAAGTCAATCAGCTAAGTCAACAGTTCTGTAGATCACTGTATGGATCAGTGTTTCTTCCCAAGAGAGGTAAGATTATATCTCCTAGGGGTATTCCCCAGGGGTTCTTACTCTTAGAATGCCTGCTCAGATGTTTCAAAGCAGGTACTTCAGAGAAGGGCCTTTTTTCCCCTCTCTTAAATAAGTTAAGCACTTAGCCTCATTAACAATAATTATCAAAGAACTTAACATCAATTAATAACTTATCAATAACTAACAATATCGCTCATCTATATATATGGTACCATAATAATAACAAGCTTAACAATATATAATCAAAACAATACATAACAATACTTAACTTTTTCTAGTTACAGTATCTATAACTTAATCACTTATCCCTTATCTATAAAACTTAACAGTTAAACAAGATTCAAATTAAGGCAAAAGCAAAAAAGACAAATAATAAATGCAGCAGCAGCATGTCAAATACACATAAACATAAAGCATAAACACCCACATAAAAACAAAAGATGACATAATACACAGATAACAATCAAAAGACATTTTCCAGATTCAGTCCAAATCAATTCACACATCGCAAAGCTAAGTTTGTTTTCTTAAAAGCATTGCTCTTTCTTTAAGCAGTCCTTATATATAATGACAGCCTATAAAGTGTCTAAGGAGAGTCACATTTTCTTCTGGAATTAAGACAGGTGACATATCACCTGATATCCAGTTATGTGACTCTGCAAAAGCTTCAAGATCTCCAAAGCTAGTTCCTAGAAAGTCTTATCAACGTAATCCAAATTAACAAAACAGTAAAATAATTCTCTGACTTTAAGAAAAACCACCTCT
>VXBA01004917.1:28961-48385 GCA_013399895.1 Serilophus lunatus
GGCGGCGGCGGGGTCGGGCCGTGCGGGGCCGTGCACGCCCGTGTTCCGCCGCGGCCTCCCCGGCGCTGCGCGGCCCCGGGTGTTTCCCCTCAGCGGGTGTTGTTTAAGGTGCGGCTCCTCCGGGCCCGGGCCCCGCGGCGGTCCCGGGGCTCGGAGCAGCGAGCAGGGGCTCCCTGCGGCCCTGCCGGGGCTGTGCGGGATCCGGGCAGTGGAAGGGGTGGGACGGGACCCCCCGGGGCTGCTCGTCCCGGGGCTCCCCACCCTCCCCGCCACCAATCCCTTCCCAATATCCCATCTCTCCCTGCCCTCTGGCACTGGGAAGCCATTCCCTGTGTCCTGTCCCTCCAGCCCTTGTCCCCAGTCCCTCTCCAGCTCTCCTGGAGCCCCTTTAGGCTCTGGAAGGGGCTCCAAGGTCTCCCTGGATCCTTCCCTTCTCCAGGTGAGCACCCCCAGCTTTTCCCTGTAGGAAAGGAAGGTGTTCCATCATCTCCGTGTCTTTAAATTTGTTTGAATAAACCGGGGAACCATCGTGGAAGGAAACACGTTTTTCTCCCGGGCTCCCACTGGGTGCAAACAGCTCGAAACCGAGACTCACCAACTGTAACAGCGTCACCTTTAAAGCACTTTAAAACCCAAGGTCTGACCCCTCCCTAAAGAGGGAAAAGAGGATTTTCCTTTTTTTCCATAAAGGAAAATGCCCCAGGCCGTGGAGTGTGCCGGGATGTCATTAATAGCACCTCAAATAGCTTAAAAAAAGCCAATTAGCAAAGAACTATGTGCCATTGGAATTGTCAAAACGGGGGTTAAAACACAGTTGTCTTTTCCCTCGATTCATGGAGTTGTTCCTCCTGGGAGCTGCTGTTTTCAGCTGCTCTTGTGCTACCAAGCCTCATGAAATAAAAGGGTGAAGATTAATATCCCACTGGAAATAAAAGCTGGGAGAGGGGTTTGACTGAAGGAAGCATGATATTATTTTTTATTAATGCTTCATGTACATCTAAATCGGGGGAATTAAAAGAGGGGGATCACCAGGGGCAAACTGCAGTTCCACACCTGGAATTCAGTCCTGCAAAGGGGAGGGTGTTGGGTTTGGGAGGGGGGACAAGGGGGGTCACTGGGGTCCCTGTGTGAAGCTCCAGGTGGAAAAAAAGGTGCTGAAAAGTGAGAATTCACTGAGGGATTTGGAAGTTTTGGAGGCTGGAGGGTGAGCAGGGAAAAGAGGAGTGGGAGAGGGAAAGCGGCTGAGGGGAACAGGCATTAATTCACACTCAGGAGCAGCAGAGCCACGTGTGAACGGTGAGAACAGAGCAGGAACCACTGAATTTGAGAAGGACAATGTGCCAACCTGTGAGGGAAGTGAGACTTGTGCCAGAGGAGTTGAACAGCTCGTGCCTTGGGAGCAGGGAATCCTTGGGAGAACAGGTTGGCAGGTGTGTGGGGCAGCTCCTGGGCAAGGTCCAAGGAATGAAGGGCCAGGAATTCCTGCTGGGATCACTCAGTGCCACCAGCACCATCCAGCGAGCCGGAGGGAGAGCTGGGAGGAATCCCAGGAGGTTGTGGGGCATGGAAAGGGTGTGTGCTGGGGGATCCTGGGGCTCCCTGCCCTTGGGAACAGCGGCATTTTGGGGAATTTGCTTCCTCCAATTCCCAGTTGGCCTGTGCAGGGGCAGCAGTTGGACTGGAGGATCCATCCCCAGGATATTCCATGATTCTGGGATTTGTGGTGATGGGAACACTGGAACCTCTTCCCAAACAGAGATCTCTGGGAAAACTCCCCTGGGTGCAGCTCCTGCCTCTGGCTCAGAGCTGAGTCCAGCAAGGTCTGGGCTCCTTCCTGACCTCAGGCCTGGGAGGGCTGGGCTGTGTGTGGTTGGAATGGTGACTCCATCCCTCTTCCCAGAGGCTGGGGGGGAGCTGGAGCTGTTGGGGCCTTGGAGGGAGCTGGGAGCTGTAATCATTTCCAATTTAGCCTCTTAATTGCCCTGTGGGTTCGTTTTCCAGCCCTGCCAGCAAAACAGTTCAGCACAGGCTCTGCTGCTTGGATTTGCAGGATTTGGGTTCTCCTCTAAATCAGGGGGTTGCCATGGATTGAGGATTTGGGGCAGGAATCACTCCCAGCTTCCCAAATCCAGCCCTGCCAAGGGACAAGTGTTGGGACTTTCCAGCCTTCCAAAGGGAAGGTGGTGCTTTCTGCAGCCCCCCAAACCTCCAGCCAGGCCCTTCCAAACCTTTGTAAGCCCCATATCCCTGTTTTCCCTTTGTTCCAACCCAATTCCCCCCCTGCCAGCCCCCCTTGGGATCCATCCAAGGTGGCAGTTAAATTGGAGCAGGGTCATTTGAGATCAAAGTGGCCGCTGCAAACAGCAGGAACAATGGGGGGAAGAGAGGTTTGACTTCCCTCAGAAAAGGCCTGAAAAAGTGCATTTACCTTCTACCCCGAGAACCTGGAATTCCAGGGGTTTCTATGGAGCTGCAGGAGGAAATTCCAGCTGCTGTGTTCTTAACGCTTTTAATTTTGTTAAGCCTTTACCCACCTTTTTTTTCCCTTTTCTTGTAGATTACAGTACCTATAGCCAAGCTGCAGCTCAGCAGGGGTAAGTAGCTTATCCTCCCTGTTTTAAAAAGATGGCATAAAACCCCATAATAACTGTGGTTTAGGCTTACCTCAGGTATGTCTGTAAATCCTGAGGGTTTCCCTGGAGCTTTCAGACCCAGAGTAGTTCAGGAGGAACCGTTTGGCTGCGGGGAAATTGTCTCGTGACACGCATTTGGTGCAAGATTATAAATGTCTGTACATTCATTCCACAGCTACAGCGCCTATGCACCTCAGCCAGCTCAAGGATATGCACAGACCACCCAGGTAAACCACGGGCAGGGGGTGGAATTGCTGCTGAACCCCCTGTTTTCCAGGAAGATCCAGAGGCTTCTCCCAGCCAGGAGAAGCTCCGAGCGGCAGCGGCGAAATCGGGGGTTTAAAGTTGTGCTGTGGCTTCTCCCTCAGCCCAAACTGCTTTTTTAAAGTGGGAATAACCTCAACAATCCCCCTTTTTTGTTAATTTCTCCAGTCCTCATCCTACAAAAGCCAAAATCTCAGGGTGTGTTTGGCACCAGCACGTTTGGTGGGTGTTTTAATCTGAGGTGTAGGAGAGAAAAACCTGGAGAAAAAGGGGGAAATTGGGGAAGTTGCAGGATTGGACAGAGGAGGAGGGAGTCAATTTTGTTCATGTTCATTTTCATACTCTCAGGTGGCTGGACTGCAAAACAATGATGATCTGGAAGAGATTAACTTAATGCTTATTTTTAACCTTTAGAATCCAAGTTACTACAACCACATTTGTCTCCAAACTCCAAGTATGTTCCCAAAGGTAAATTTTTGTCCTCAACAAGTTGCTGTAGGCTAATTTTCCCCTCCAGAAAATCAACAGGGACACGTTCAGTCTGGGCATTTGGGTCAGCTGAAAGGAAGGTGAGGGGGACTTTTACTTTGAATAAGAGACAACAGAGGGAAGAGTTACTCCCAGTTATAGGAGGGATGGAAGGCAGGAACAGGAGGCCTCAACAGCATCCTCTGGGTGAGACTAAAACCAGCTAATTAAACACCTACAAACAGCTAATTGAACACCTAACCAGCTAAACTCACCTCAAACCAGCTGATGAAACACCTAACCAGCTAATTAGACACCTAACCAACTAGCCTCATCTGAAACCAGCTAGTTAACCACCTAAAACCAGCTAAATAAACACCTAACCAGCTAATTAAATCAGCTAAACTCACCTAAAACCAGGTAATTAAACACCTTAAATCCTCTGGTTCAGCACCTAACCAGCCAAACTCAGCTCTAGGCTCGTGTCCATGGGAGGTTTGCAGCACTTCCTGCCTCCTGTCACAGTGAAATTCCAGGGACAGTGACAGGTTCGAGTGGTCAAGGCTTTCCTCCTCCTGGTTCAGAGCAGTTCAGGAAGGCTGAACATCCAAGGGGTTTAAGCTCCAGGCTCCCAGAAGTGTAAATCCCAGGAGAATGTGGAGGTTAAAGCTGTTCCCGTGTCACTCCCTGAGCTGCAGGACCAAGAGCTGTTGGAAGGTGGTGCCTGGAGTGTGAGCTGGCAGGACATGGCAGGGGACAGCTGGTGACACTGCAGGGTTGGACCCTGTCCTTTAAACAGTCCTTTTGGAGTTAGATTTAAAAAATGAGCTTAGGGAGTGGGATGAGTTAAGAGCTGATCCCTCACTGGATGCAAAGGCACCACGATGGGAATGGCAGCACCAGGATAACTAAGATGTTCCTGCAGAGCCTGTCCTTCCATACTCACATCAACTCTTCTTTTTCAAATTAACAGCTGGCGGGCATGAATAATATTCAGAACAACTTCATTAAAACCTTAAACAGGTTTCCTCCAGCAAGCACCAAAAGTGGCTTGTTTTCCTTGGTGCAGTTCTGCCCTCGGAGCAGCCACACTCCCACCCCCCAGGGTGGCCCTGGAATGGTCCCTCTGAGGGCTGGTGGTGCCCAAGCAGTTGTGAGGAGCTGGGGGGTTCCATGTTGGCTTTGCACAGGGCAGGGGGGGGTGTGATGGGGGAGTAAAGACTCCGCTCCTTCCATCCCAGCAGGGAAAATCCTCTTGGAAAAAAAACCTCACTGGCGGATCTGACCTAAAGTTCACCACAGCACCTAAACTTTCCCAGCAGCTTTGGCTTGGCTCTGGCTTTGTTGAGTAACTGCAGGCCCTGTGTGTTCATGGGCTCACGGGTTGGCTTTGTGTCCCTCTGGAGCAGACGTACGGGCAGCAGAGCTACGGGACCTACGGGCAGCCCACGGACGTCAGCTACACCCAGCCCCAGACCACGGCCACCTACGGACAGACGGCCTACGCCACGTCCTACGGACAGCCCCCGACTGGTGAGAGCCCTGGCGTGGGTGGGAGGGCACCTGGGGGTCTGCTCCATGGGCAGGGACACCTCCCACTGTCCCAGATGGCTCCAACCTGCCCTTGGACACTTCCAGGGATCCAGGGGCAGCCACAGCTTCTCTGCCCACCCTGTGCCAGGGCCTCCCCACTCTCACAGCCAGGAATTCCTTCCCAATATCCCATCCGTCCCTTCCGTCTGGCAGTGGGAAGCCATTCCCTGTGTCCTGTCCCTCCAGCCCTTGTCCCAGTTCCCTTTCCAGCTTCCCTGGAGCCCCTTTAGGCTCTGGAAGTGGCTCCAAGGTCTCCCTGGAGCCGCCTCTGCTCCAGGCTGAACACTCCCAGCTCTCTCAGCCTTTCCTCACGGGAGGTGGACTCCAGCCCTTGGAGCATCTCCGTGGCCTCCTCTGGACTCTCTCCAGCAGCTCCATGTCCTTCATGGAATGCTGAGGGTTGGGAGAGACCTTAGAACTCATCCAGTCCATGGGCAGGGACACCTCCCACTATCCCAGGTTGTTCCAACCTGGCCTTGGCCCCTTCCAGGGATAGGGCAGCCACATGTCAAGGTGTTTAATTTCCAGGGAAGGGTTTGTGTGCTGTGGGCTGAGCAGAGGGAACAGTGTCCCCAGCTGATCTCCACAAGCCGCATCCTCAGCACTTCCCTTCCCTGGCAATCCAGTGGCAGTGACATGTGCCTGTTCTGATCCCGTGTCCTCTGCTGGTCTTGTGCTTCCCACAGGAGAAGGGACCAGTCCAGGTTTGACTGTCCTGCTCACTCTTGCATGGATAATGCTGTCTCATCCTGACTGAACTCGGGGTGGGAACCCTTCAGGTGGGAACTCTTGAGGTGTCACTTGAGTTTAGTGCTAAAAACCTCAAGAGCTCACACAGGCAGTGCCTGGAGGATTTGACCTCCTGCAGTGGCTGCAGTGCTGTTTGGCATCTCCAAAGTCTCTTCATGGATAAAATCCTGAGCACTGGCAGCCATGCTAGGACATTTTGGATGACTCCAACCCCATTATCCCACTGTTTCCTAAAGGATAAACAGCATCCTGGCCCCCACCTTTGCATATTCCACATTGATTTGGGGTCTCCGGTGCAGTCATGTGTTCATTAATGCCCTATAAACTATCCTGCTGTGTGCTCTTGGAGCTGGAATTTCCTCCAGATAAGTGTCTTGTGTTTGAAACTATTGAGACATTGTTTAATTCATGTTCATGTCAGGTATGTTTGGGCTGAATATTCAGGAGGCTCAGAAAGCAAATTTTCCTCCCAGTGGTGGCTTGAGTACTGTGTCCTGCAGATTCATGGGAGAGATATTGTAAACACTTATTAGTGGGAGTTAAATACTTCCCAGGACAGACAGTGGGATATCTGGCTGCAGAAACCACTGAGGAATTCTTCCCAGGGAAGAGGTGGAGAGAAAATATTAGCCTATAGTCTGTCCAGGTGGAATTAAAATATTTAACATCAGGATAAGGAAAATTACTGCACATTTCCCTGTATCCAATGTCACTGTGTGTTATCTACAGGTCTTCCTTTCATTTAAGAGTATCCAGACAAAAATTGGCAGCAAAAAGGTTTTGTGAACTTCCAGAATTCCTTTCTTAGAAATATTTATGTCCCTGGGTCCTTCCTACGGACTCTGGTCCCTCAGGGGTCACAGGAAACTGTGCTGTTGATACTTTTCCTTCTCCCTTAAGAGGAGATTTGCTGGAGCAATAATAATATTAAGCATTTTTTCTGCACAGCTGCTTTTTTTTTTTTTTTTAGGCAAAAATCTTTCTTTTCATCCCTAAAAAAGAAAAACCCAAACCTCAGGAAGTGGTCAAGCAAAAGATCAGCCCTTCAAGTACCTCAGCCCACGTCGTGGGTCTGTGGCAGGACTGTTCTCTGGGCACAGAGCCAGGCTGGATTTATCCTCCCCACACCTGCCTGTCCTTGAGGAGCCAGGGCTGTGGGAAGGAGGCTGGAGCCTCTGCTCTCCCTGCCTTTCACGCTCCATAAACCCCAGGGCACTGCCAGGCCCAGACACCCTCCTGTCCTGGGAGACGTGCTGTTCCTGTGACTGAATCCAAATCCCTTCTTCCTGAGCCTTTTGTAGGAGAGAGAGCTGCAATTCCTTAAAGTAAAGTGCCTTTTTTTGGCCAAACAGCCTGCATTGAGGCCCAGGAAATCCAAACTTAGTGTGGATACACCCTCTCAGGACTCTGGGAGTGGCAGAGATGGTCCCTCTGCTCACCTGAGTGCCTCAGGTGGATGTTTCCTTCCCACCTTGACTCCTGGGACTCCCCAGGAGACAGTCACCACTCTCCTTCCCTCTCTGGAGCTGTAGGAAAAAGTGTCCCGGAGCCACCCAGTCGCTGTGGTCCAGGGAGAGTGGGTTTGGGAGCAGCTCCCCAGTGCCAGCTGGATTAGAGATCACTCAGCACCACCAGACCTGTGGTCATGGTTTGCTCATTAATGTGTGACCATGAATTACAGGAGTAAATAAAGAGCATTTGAATGTCCAGGTGTGGCTCTCCTGGAAGTGGGAATTTCTCTCTAAAGCCAGCCCCCACTTCCCTTCACCTGGGAGATTCAGGGAAATTTATGTATATTTGAATTTCTAATGGATTTAGAATGTGAAATGAACTCAGAGCTGTCACAATAACCTGTTATCCCAAAAAGAGAGTGGAGAGGGGGTCTGCATCCCTTCTCCAGCCCCTCCCTGGAAGGAGATGGACATGACAAACTGGACTCAGCTCTGTCAGAATAAATCCCTCTGTAAAGAATAAGTCTCCCTCAATCCAGACTTTTCAGCTCATACTCTGAGGATCAAATCCTGCAAGTTTCCCCTCCACCTGGAGAATTCCTAGACTTCAGTAAGGCCTTTGTTTGGATCCTTGGAGGGAAATTTGACATCTTGAGCAGGTTATCAGTTCTTGTGTTACCTTTTTCTTACAGCAGCTGTTGTGCAAACTCAGCTTTTATCTTCCCTATTGGGAGGGGAGGAGAGAGAAGTGATGTAATATAAACACCCCTCTCCAAACCACAGCTCTTGAGGGTTCCCAGATTGCCTAAACTCAGCTTTTGATTTGAAATTTAGACTAGTGGGGAGGTAAATCACTGCCTTTCCTTTGGTACAAACCCTTCCTGCTCAGCACTCCCTTCCACAAGGGAAATGCTCCATCTAGAGCTGAAACTTTAAAATTCAAGATATTTTTTCCCTCCCTTTTATGTTGCTGCCTGTGCAGAGCCAGGTGTTGGTAAAGCCTCTTGCTCCCAGTAACAGCACTGGGAAAAGGGGTCCAGCTGTGGGAGAACCATCCTGTGGCTCCAGATCCAGTGGGAAGAGCCCAAGTCAGGGCTGTGGCTGCAGCACACGGACTGCAGGCTGTACTTAGGCAAAAGCCAGGCTTTTTTAGGATGTGGTCAGGCTTTGGCCAGTTTAAATAAGGGCTTATTTAACTTCTGGAGTCAGTGCTCCCTATGGAAACGCTGTGGTGGCTCCCATTGAAGTGTTTGGACTGTTTAAATTTGTCAAATTGCTCTAAAAACCATCCTGTTGAACATCACCTCATTCACCCTTCTCAGCAACACTCGAGACTTTGCTTTTCAGAGAACAGCAAAGAGGAATAATGACTTAAAAACTGATTTTGTTGTGATTCATACAGGTTTATTTCCCAGTGGGAGTCCAGCTGATGTTCCCAGGTTGGGAAGAGTGGGGAGCCAGGGGCAAGAGGAGGGAGGAATGGGCAGTTCACAGCCTTGTGACTTCTTTAGGATCCTGAGGGTCACCAGAAAGCTGAAGTTTTGGAGAGTTTTAATTAATCTGCTGCACAAACTTCCTGCTCTTATCCTCTTCCTCTTTCCTCACCCCTGGGCAGGGTTTTGTGGCAGGACAGTGAGATGTGGAAGTGCTCCAGTGCTCCAGGAGGGCACACTGTGTTCTGCTGCTGGGAGTGTGTTTGGTTTGCAAATTAGGGAATTGAAATAAAGTGCTGCAGCACAATTTGCCTGAAGGAAAAGTATGGCCCAAGCCTCCCATGTTTATTAAAACTGAGAAGTGATGGAGAAGCTGTTCCTTTCACTGATCCCAGAAATAAGCCTGAGACCAGTTGGCTGACAGTGGTTTATGTTTTCAGTCACTCAGATTTTGTAACAGTATTTCTGATGGCTGTTTTTTCATCTCTTTTCCTCAGTTTGGAAACTTGTGCAGAAGCTTTTTAACACTATAAAGCCAGTTCACCTTTGTGACAAGGCAAATGTTCACTGAATTACACAGGAGTTGTTTTGCAACCTTGGATGTTCTTGTAAAACTGTTCAAAGTAAAATCCAGAGCTCGAAGCCTCTTGCTTAAACCAAACTGAAATTCTAAGAAAAGGGAAGGTACATAAAACATCAGGAGCTGCCTGACGTGTCTCTTTTGACCTTTGCTTGTATGTGAAAGCAAATGGAAAGTGCTTTTCTTTTGTTTCCAGCATTACTGATTTAAAATGAGACTCCAGAAATGCCTCTGAAAGACTTCCCAGGTCAACCTGGTGCTTTATTTTTCAGAAAAGCTGAAAGGATGGGACTGTACTTGTTAAATCAGTTGGATTTCTTTTACTTTGGAGCTGGTGAGGGTTTGTTTTCCTGCCTTTGTTGAGGAGATGCTGCAGGTCTCATCTTGCCCTGCCTGTGCTCTCACTCTGAACAACCCAGCTCTGGATGATGCTCCAGGGGTGGTTTCCAGAAAGTTCCTGGCAGTGGGGATTTGGGATGCTGAGGGTAGAGCTGGTGCTTTGGGCTGAGGCTTCCCAGGGTGGGGGGAGTTCTGTGGGCAAAAGGGAGGGGCTGGTGGGGGTTAATTGGTGATTTTCAGGTCGGCTGAGGATCAGAGAAACCAGCGGCAGAAGTGCCATAGTCCAAAACATTTGGGGCTGACAGTAGGCCTGGAGAAGGACTTTGGACAAGGGCAGGAGGGACAGGGCAGGGTGGGAATGGCTTCAAACTAAACGAGGAGATTCAGATGGGATATTGGGAAGGAGTTGTTCCCTGTCAGGGTGGCGAGGCCCTGGCACGGGTTGCCCAGAGCAGCCGGAGCTGCCCCTGGGTCCCTGGAGCCGTTCGGTGACTCCGGGCTGACACGGGCCGGGCTGTTTTCCAGGTTACAGCGCCCCGAGCGCCCCCCCCGCCTACACCCNCCACCGCCCCTGCCAGGTACTGCCTGCCCCCCTGCACCTCCCCCTGCTCCTCTGCACCCTCCCTCTGCTCCTCGTCCTCCTCCCCTCTGCACTTTTCCTCTGCTCCTCCTCCCCCTCTGCCCCCGGCCCCTGCCAGGTACTGCTGCCTCCTCCCTCTGCCCCCAGCCCCTGCTGCCTCCTCTTCCCCCTGCCCCCAGTCCCTGTGGGAGTCAGAGCTGTTCCTCTGGGGGGATGCAAACGATTTCCTTTGGAGGTCTCTCCCCTCTCAGCACAGTCTGGCGTGTGTTTAGTTTAATTATTTGCTCAGAGGATGTGAAAGATTGATGGAGATTTGTTTAATAGGAAAAGCTGGTTTGTTCATTTACTTGCTACACTTTTCTTGTAGCAAGGAAAGGCAGAGGCTGGCACAGCTGTCAGGTCCCAATTCAAAGGGATGTAAAGTTTAAGAATGAATCCTGGCATTGAAAATTATTTTTCCCAGCTTCTACAGCAAAAGTTGCTTCACTCTTTTTGCTCCACTCTGAGGAACACTTAGAAATTACAGACTCATGGAATCCTTCAGGTTGGAAAAGCCCTTTGAGATCATCCAGCCCAAGCACTCCCCACCACTGACCCATGTCCCCAAGTGCCACATTCACAGGGCTGTTAAACTCTGGGGCAAATAGAAAGGGACATGTGAATCATATGCGAAGCTTTCTCTCTTTTCAGGCCTGGAGATTAATACTAAACACAGAATTAGAGTGGTTTGGGTTGGGAGGGACCTTTAAAGGTCACCCAGTCCAAGCCCAGCATCCTTCCCCTTCCCTGGGATAACGTGGATGAGGTAATATCTGCTTGAGCTGGATTCTGAACCAAACAATGGAGCACTTCACAGCATTGCTGGCTGCTTTCAGCTCCTGCTTTCCCAGGGCTGTGCACAACCAGCTGGAGCAGAGGGCAGTGCTGCCAACTGCCTTCCTGGCATTCCACACCCTCCACTAAGCCCTAGACCAAGTCTGAATTCTGAATCCCTCAGCTTTGGGATGAAGAGAAGCTGTGGTGCTCTGTGCTCTCTGTTCAGGACACAGTGTGCAAATCCCCAGTCACTAAGTGCTAAAATCATGTTTATTATATATTATTATATATTTCCTGCTACCAGAGTGACTGACACCCATCAGAGCCAGCTTGTGGTGCTACCCAAAAAGCAGAGGGGATCCTGTGCCGCTGCCGGGAGTGGAGCAGGGCACTAATGTTGTTCTTTATTTCTCCTTAGACCCCAGGATGGCAGCAAACCAGCAGAGACCAGCCAGCCCCAGTCCAGCACGACAGGCTACAGCCAGCCCAGCCTGGGCTACGGGCAGAGCAACTACAGCTACCCCCAGGTGCCTGCCAGCTACCCCATGCAGCCCGTCACCGCACCTCCCTCCTACCCCCCGACCAGGTAACCCTTCCAGCAGGCTTGGGAATGCTCAGGGAAGGGCTTTTCCTCAGGGATTTTCATCAGAGAGGTGGAAAAGGTGTTTTGGTATCCTGGGAAGAGGAGCTGTGCATCTTGTAGTTGTTGCAGTGGAGGGAAGATGAGGCCGTAGTTGAGTGTAGGGGTGTCTCTGCGTGCACACCTGAAAATGATGACAAGTATTTCTAAGACATTTCCTAGATTATTTTATTTTAAGAATTTTTCTAGACTGTTTTGCAGCAGCCTTTTGCTGCCTCCTCACACACATGGCTTGCCCAGGAGCTCACTTGTCTCCTCAGATGCCTTTAATACGAGTTCTAAAATGTACATTTTGAAATTCTCAAAGCCTGAGCTCCTTGAGGGGAGCTCCATTAGCTGAAAATCCTTGAGAAGGAAAGCCTGTTGCCTGTGTTGCCACTGAGTTTTGCCCTGTCACTTGTGCCTTTTCCTAGAGATGCGAATAAACTGAATGCTCACGTGGATTTAGCTTTTAGCAGCTCTCCAGACTGGCCTCCATAGGATGACTTCAGCCTTTAAAATGATTTACAACACTACACATGGCTTAGAATTGCATCACCTTCCAGCGTGAACAGCCTAATTCACACTGCCAGGGAATTGCCTCATCATTCCCATCTTCCCAATGCTTTTCTCTTCCAGCTATTCCTCCACACAGCCAAGCAGTTACGATCAGAGCACTTACTCCCAGCAGAGCAGCTACGGGCAGCAGAGTTCCTATGGCCAACAGACCAGTTATGGGCAGCAAAGCAGCTATGGGCAGCAACCACCTCCCACCAGTTACCCACCTCCCACTGGATCCTACAGCCAGGCCCCCAGCCAGTACAGCCAGCAGAGCAGCAGCTACGGCCAGCAGAGTGAGTGGGAGCCCTGGGAAGGAGCCCTGGGGTTATTTTGGGCCTGAAACTCGGAGCTGTGTTGAAAGGACAGCAGGTTGTAGCTGGGGATCGTTTCTCAGTGAAAAACGGCTTCCCTGGAGCGGTGGTGGGTTGGGATACTCCCCTCAGAGGAGTTGGAAATACAGAAGCACAAAATAGTAGTGTAGGGGAAATGGATGAGGGAGCTGGGGGGGCTCAGCCTGGAGAAAAGGAGGCTCAGGGGGCACCTGGAATTCTCTGCAACTCCCTGACAGGAGGGGGGAGCTGGGAGGGGTCGGGCTCTGCTCCCAGGGAACAAGGGACAAGAGGAGAGGGAACGGCCTCAGGCTGGGCCAGGGGAAGTTCAGGTTGGATATTGGGAAAATTCCTTCATGAAAAGGGCTGTCCAGCCCTGGCACAGCTTTCCAGGGAGTCCCCATCCCTGGAGGGATATAAAATCCCGGGGGATGTGACACTTGTGGACACGGGTCAGTGGTGACCTTGGCAGTGCTGGGCATTGTTGGACTGGATGATCTCAGAGGGCTTTTCCAAACCCAGTTCTTCTGGGGCTGCTGTTGTGTCTGGGGCTGGGGGCAGGTGAAAGGGCTGCAGCTCCCTGACATGTCCCTTGCATGTTCCCCAGGCTCGTTCCGTCAGGACCATCCCAGCAGCATGAACATGTACGGGCAGGAATCCGGAGGCTTCTCCGGCCCCGGAGAGAGCCGGAGCCTGAGCGGCCCCGACAGCCGGGGCAGGGGGCGCGGGGGATACGACCGCGGAGGCATGAGCAGAGGTGGGCGGGGAGGAGGACGCGGTGGAATGGGGTAAGAGCAAAGCTTTTCTCCTTTTACCTAATTCTGGTTTACCCATAGGATTTGAAATGGAAAGAAGGGACTGAAAGGTTGTCGTTCCCAAGCGTGCTTCCATGGAGAGCACCTCCGTAGCGGCGCTGCTCGTAATCCATGGAAGCATTTTCCTGAGGGAGATAGGAGCAGGATGTGTTTGGGTTTTCCTGCAGCTGGTTGGCCCCCGGGGAGGGGTAAATTGGGGGTGTTGCTGATCCTGGCACTTTCAGCTCCCTTCGTGGTCACCCAGAGGTGGAACCTCTGTGGGGTTTAACAGTAACTGTGGATGGAACACACACAAACCTCCTGCCAGGCGCAGGTGCAGGGGTCAGTCCCTGTGCCTCTGGAGATGGGATTTTGGCAGGGCAGGAGCCTCGTGTCAGCCTCCTCACTGTCAGAGCCATGGCTCTGAGTGCCTGGGACACTTGGAACATGGAGAAGGACCCCAAGAACAGAGAGAAGAGGTTTGGCTCCCAGGCCTGCTCCCCCTCAGAGCATTCAGGTGCTCTGGATCAGTTTGGCCATTGTAACTGATGGCACAACCTGGTTTGGTTCACCTGTACCTTCATCGGTGACTCCCCATCCGAGGAGGTGGTTCTGGGAGAGGTGAGGGAAGAAAACTAAACCCAAAGGCTCCTCAGAGAGGGAATTTGTAGCTTTGTGTGTGTTCCACCCCTCACCCTGTTGCTCAGAGCTATGCAGAGTGTCCCTAGGTGGACACTCCCCTGGTGCTGGCAGGGTGGCCCTGGTGGCAACTGCTCTCCATAGGCAACTTCTTGCCAGGTGGCACAGCCCAGTTTAGCAATGGATGGCCCCATTCTGCATAGCTCTGTCGCAGCAAATTGAAGTGGCATGAAATCTTTATCAGAGAAATCCAAGAAAGATGTGGAAAAGGCTGGTTTGTGTGGGACTATCCAGCTTGGAATTGGCTCGAGTGGAACAGTTCCACAGATCTGCATAAAGATTTCACCCCTGATGGATTTATCTCTTAACAATTAAAGTAGTAGATGTAGACACCTGAAATGTCTATCATCACATCTTCAAATTTCTAGCTCCTTCAGAGCTTCTCACGCCAAAGATTTGTCACCTGTCTCTGATTTCACACCCTTAATCCCAGCTCAAATGTGCGTCCCTAGTGAATTCCCACCTGGCCAGACCCTTACAAAGGGTCCCCCCCCGCCTTATGGACGTAGAGTTTGTGCTGTCCATAGAACAGGTGGCCTTCAGGGGACGCCCAGGGCAGGTAGGGGAACTCGGCCCACCTTAGAATGCTGTGGTGATGGATTTCAGTGTCTCCAGCAGGTAAGGAGCTCGATGTTATTAACGTGCCCTTTTTCATTGCCTCGATGATTTGATATTTTATGACAATGGAAACTTTTTAACATGCTTTGTCGCATTTATATGCTACAGGTTACAAAGTGAGAGCCTTGTATACACCTCAATACTTAAAAAGTACCCGTACTCAGTACTCAGCCGGCAGCATAATGAAAAGTGGGACTAGACACGGTGTCCATATGGAGAGGAAAAATATACATAGGATATTTATAACCAAATGTATTGATTGTATAAACGGAATCCTTCTGTAACTTTGGTAACTGCATACTTGTTGTTTGGTAATAAAACCAGAGGAGGGTATACTACTACTTTAGAATTGTGTAACGTTAAAAAAAAAAAAAGTGTAAAAGTCATATGTTTTAAAAAGAAAGACGTTACGTAAATGGTGTGTACTTTAACGAGAGGAGGCAAAGCTGCATGCAACAGCTCGAAATTCTGTATTGACTTCTTTTTTTCTCAGTATTAGAGGTGCAATACTTGCTAGAAAATCCATGGTGCTCTCCCTCCTCCGCTCGCCTCCTTCCAAACAGCTTGTCATCCCCCCAAAAATAAGAGCAAGAAACAGCCCAAATCATTTTCCAGGTGGCATTTTCCTACTTAGCCACCACGCTCCAAAGCTGTTTTAGCTGGGAAAGCTTAGGCCAAAGCTTTTGGTGAAAGCTGTGGCCCCGCTTGCATTGGCACCTGCCCAAACATGAGTGTGTCCACCAAGCTGCACCCCAGGCCTTGGAGCCCCCGCTGTACTCTGTAAGTTCTCCCTCCAGAGAGTTGTTAAATTCAGTAGTGACCTGAATGTGTATGGCTTTATTTTGAGGGTTTCAGGGGCGATGTCAGCTGAACTGTGTTGTGGGTTGTCGCGTGTGGTTGTCTCCTTTTACACTGTTAAATGTCAGGGATCCGCGGGCCCGGCGCTGCCACAGGCTGAGGGTGCACTTCCGTGGACACACCGAGGGGAGGGAGTTGACCACTGAAACCACCCCAAATTTCTCTGAAACACAAAAAAATCATCCACCCCCACCCCCCAAATTTATAACACAACCCCCATTTCTTTGCCAAGTATTGCACTGATGATACCCATCATGAGTAACGCCAGGGCACCAACAGCAAAGCGGTGCCTCAGACCCACACCAGGTTGTTTATATGTAAAGAAAATTTGAGCGAGCTGCCCTGAAGAAAGGCCTAGTGCCGAGATGAGACAGAGACAGAGAGATGTTTGGAGATGTTTAGCCAGTGCCCTTCTCCCCTGTGAGCCGCAGAGGCTCAGAGCGGTGCTGGCTTTGTAAAGGGAAAGGCCTTCATTTCTTCGTTTATCCCCCCAGCAGCGCTGGAGAGCGAGGTGGCTTCAATAAGCCTGGTGGTAAGTTTTTGAGCATTACAATGGATAGTGTTAAAAAAAAAAAAAAAGCTTTTGCAGTCAGTTTTTAGAACAAAGTGTAATTTTTTTATTCGTTTAAGTGGTTTAAAATGACATATGCAACAAGACTGTAATGGGTACTGCCGGCGATGCCTAAGGGTATGCGGACACAGTGGAAGAGTTGAGCAGCCACTCCTGTAATTTGGGGAAAAGAAATGGTTTGGATGTAATAAATCTCTTCTTTTTATATTAAGTAACTTATAGTAATGAACTTCAAACCGATTGGCTTGGTAAAACATTTGTAAAAAAACAGTGTAATAGTGGTTAACGGTTTGAAAGCCGCTAAAAAGAAAAAAAAAGCGTTATAGTGGTTAACGGTTTGAAAGCTGCTAAAAATCAGTGTGGTAGTGGTTAATGGTTTGAAAAAATGCTAAAAACCCCAGTGTAATAGTGGTTATTGGTTTGAAAAAGTGCTAAACTAGCCACCTGAAGGCCCAGTAAGGTGCAGTGCTGCCGTTTGTGCGGCGCAGGTCAGTTGGAGGTTCCCCCTCACGCCGTGCCGGTGCTGAGGTGTAGATAGTGTTGTGTGTGTCGGTTCTCCAGCCCCAGGGCCCCCACTAACACCGCTCCCTGTGCTTCTCTCCCGCCTGGCAGGACACCTGGAGGAAGGACCCGACCTGGATTTAGGTAATTCCCATCAAACCCCCTCCTGAGCTTGGGAAAGGGACGTTTGTGTCCTCGCAGGTATCACCCCACAGCAGGTGTAGCCCCGCCTCCGGTCTCTTCGTGGCCGTTTCCGTCATTTTGTGATTCCCAACTCATCCAAACAGCTGGGCTGTGGAAAACCACGTGTGGTTTCTGAGACACCCACCCTTCTCTGCAGGAACTGGGGGGGGTTGGAGGCTGCTCTGGAGCTTTTCCAGGGATTCTGCAGTAGCCCCGGAGCCTCCTGCCGTGCCACAGCAGCCTGTGGCCATGTGGCTCGTCCCTTCCTGTCCCACAGGCGTGTCTGGAAGTTATGCGTCAGCTTCCAGCATCGGAAAAGGGGGGTGGATGTTTGTGTGTGGGAACCCAGAGGGCACCGAGGTCTTCCTCCTCTCTACTCTGGGATGTGTCCTGATACAACCTGGGGGGTTCTTCCCACTTGGGTGGGTGTGGGGTCTGTCTGACAGGGGGTGGAGGGGTTCAGTCACCTCCCTCGGGGCCTGGAGTTTCCTGGCCCTCGCCGAGGAGGGAATGACGGGATGGAAAGAACTCGGCCCTGGGGTATCCCTGCCCTTCCTCTCCCTGCACTGACCCTGGGAATTGTCTCCTAGGCCCCCCCATGGACCCGGAGGAGGACTCAGACAGCACTGCAGTGTATGTGCAGGGACTCAATGATAATGTGATCCTGGAGGATCTGGCAGATTTCTTCAAACAGTGTGGTGTTGTCAAGGTGAGGAGACAGCTGTGACCCCTGGCTGGCAGAGGGAAAGGAACTACTCACCACCTCCTTTTCCCTGCCCATTGCTCACCTCCCTCCAGTCATGTCCAGGCACTGGGAGAATCCCGTCTGTGCTGGTTTGAGTCTTTTCCTTCATTTTTGGGGTGTCTGGGCAGTCACTGTCACCCGTGATAGGCCCGGGAGGCCCTTCCTTCTGCCCTGGAGACCTCAGAATGAACCTTGGTTGTCTGGGAAGCAGAACAGAGAGTAAATCCCTGCTGGGCTTAGGGGGAGATGAGACTCCAGGTGACATTCCACTATCTCTTAGATAAACAAGAGGACAGGGCAGCCGATGATAAACCTCTACATCGATAAAGAAACCGGCAAGCCCAAAGGTGATGCCACCGTGTCCTACGATGACCCATCTACTGCCAAAACAGCTGTGGAATGGTTTGATGGTGAGTGTTGGAGATTGAAGGATAGAACTCCCTGTGGGAAGTACCTGGGTACAGGTGTGTGCTGCCAGGCTGTGACTCACAGCAGCCACTGATGTCCTGCGCTTGTGTCCCTCCTAGGGAAGGATTTCCAGGGGAGCAAGCTGAAGGTGTCCCTGGCACGGAAGAAGGGCCCGATGAACAGCCTGAGGGGCGGGATGCCCCCCCGGGAGCAGCGGGGAATGCCCCCCCCTCTGCGAGGAGGTACCGTGTGTGTGGGACCCCCCGAGCTGCTGCCTGCCCCCCCTCCCTGCCCCTGGTACTAACGGGGCTCCTTCCTACAGGTCCAGGGGGTCCTGGTGGCCCAGGGGGGCCCAGTGGCCCCAGCGGCCCCATGGGCCGGATGGGTGGAAGAGGCGGAGACAGGGGTGGCTTCTCCTCGAGAGGACCCCGAGGATCCCGGGGAAACCCCTCTGGAGGGAGCGTGCAGCACCGCGCCGGAGACTGGCAGTGCCCCAACCCGTGAGTACCGTGTGTCCAAGGGGCTGGCCAGGACCAGGAGGCCTTTCCCAAAACCAGTCGTTGGACCTTCCCACGGAGCACTTTTGGCCCAGCACAGAGGGGGGGATGGGGTCACTGCTGGGGGCTGTGGCTGAATGTGCAGCTGGACCCCCACCCCTACTGGGGGAGCTGGGCCGGGAGATGAGCCCCAGCTCCTGCTCTTGTGCTCTCTCTTCACATGCTCCTCCAGTTCGTGGTGATTGCCAGTGTCATCCCGGTAGGAATGCTGCCCTGCTCTGGGCTAACTGGTGTTTGTACCCAGGGGCTGTGGAAACCAGAACTTCGCCTGGAGAACGGAGTGTAACCAGTGCAAGGCACCCAAACCCGAGGGGTTCCTCCCACCCCCTTTCCCCCCTCCAGGTACGTGTGAGCCCCCTTCCCAGCAGGACACCTCAGGCCTGGCCGCTGGCTCCTCAGGGAAAGGCTGGGTGAGACCCAGGAGCTGCCAGGCCTTTATTGCTCTGTGAGCCATGACATGGAGGCTGGGATCACCATTCCTCCCATGCTTCCCAGCTCTCTGGATCTGGGGGACCCTTCCTGAGGGGCTGTCAGCAGCACCCCGGCTCCCCTTGGCACTGCTCCCACCTCATTAGAGCCCTAACGAGCTGTGCCTCTCCTGGCTCAGGAGAGGAGCTGGATGAGGTGTGGATTCCCAAATCCCTTCGAGGGTTCCCAGCAGCTCCTGCCGCTGGTGCCGGAGGTGGGATCACGGGGCAGGGACGCTGGAGCGGGAGGTGCTTCCCGGGGGTCACTGAGGGTCTTTCCTCTCCCCAGGCGGCGACCGCGGCCGGGGCGGCCCCGGGGGGATGCGCGGAGGGCGCGGCGGGGGCCTCATGGACCGAGGGGGCCCCGGAGGGATGTTCCGGGGCGGCCGCGGTGGAGACCGAGGGGGATTCCGAGGCGGCCGGGGAATGGACCGAGGCGGCTACGGAGGAGGGGGCCGGAGAGGAGGAGGAGGAGGAGGGCCCGGGGGACCGCCGGGACCCCTCATGGAGCAGATGGGAGGAGGAGGCAGAGGACGGCGCGGAGGGCCGGGAAAGATGGACAAGTATGGATGGAGGGGGGGATAAGGGGATGCTGGGGAGGGAGAGA
>VXBA01004917.1:56107-82005 GCA_013399895.1 Serilophus lunatus
CTGGAGGAGGAATTCCTGGCCAACACGCGGCTGCTGCAGCAGCTGGGGGACACCGACAGCCCCCCCGCGCCCCCGGCCACCGCCGACTCGGCCTATTGCTCCTCCTCATCCTCATCTTCCTCCCTCAACGTCTTCGCCAAGCACGGGCTGCCCGCCGAGGACGGCCGGCGGAGCGGGAATAACGATGGGAACAACAACGGGAACAACAACGGGGTGTGCCCCCCGCTGCCGTCCAACCCCACCGCGGGGGATGCGAGGCGCCGCTCCACCCTCTCCAGCTCCTCCGACGACAGCTGCTGCTTCCCGGCCTCCTGGGACAACCGGGAGGCAGCGGGGAACCCCGGCTCCGACACCGACTGGGCCCCTGGAGAGGACGAGCTGCTGGAGATGGAGGAGACCCCCGTCCCAGGGGTCTCTACGCCCCCACGGCGGCCCTGGGCCAAGCCCCGGCTGGACACGCAGCCCCACAAGGCGCCGTCCCGCATCCCCACCCCGCGGGGGTACGGGGCCGGTGCCCCCCGCGCCCCCAACGGCAGCCCCAAGGCCTGGGGGGCCCTGCAGAGCGTCTTCTCCTCCCTCCTGGAGCCCACCTGGGCCCCGCGGGAGCGAGAGGCGCTGGAGGAGGACGCGTGGCCCTGAAAGGGCCCGGCTCGGTGGCCACCCCTGGGGACGTCCCGGAGCTGCCGCTGGAGGTGGCACCTGAGTGGAGACACCCGGCAGGTGATGGACACGGACCGAGGGGGGCCAGGACGTCCTCGCTCGGTGACTGTTGGCACTGGGGGCGGGCCCTGCAAGGAGCCCCCAGCCAGGCCCAAAGAGTGCAGCTTCACGGGGGTGGGCACAGTGGTGGCCAGGACAGAGCTGGCACCTGGGAATGGGGCTGGGGAGCACACGGCTCTTCTCAGCTTGGTCTCTTGTCTTCTCATCTTGCTATCCTTGTCACCTCCTCCTCCCCATCTTTTCTCGTTTCTCTTTCCTCTTCTGGCTGCCTTCTCCCTCTCTTGTCCTCTCAGCCTCCTTGTGCTCTTGTCATTCATTACCTTCTTGGCTGCTTCTCTTGTTTTGTTCCTCTTGNAGCTTCATGGGGGTGGGCACGGTGGTGGCCAGGACAGAGCTGGCACCTGGGAATGGGGCTGGGGAGCACACGGCTCTTCTCAGCTTGGTCTCTTGTCTTCTCATCTTGCTATCCTTGTCACCTCCTCCTCCCCATCTTTTCTCGTTTCTCTTTCCTCTTCTGGCTGCCTTCTCCCTCTCTTGTCCTCTCAGCCTCCTTGTGCTCTTGTCATTCATTACCTTCTTGGCTGCTTCTCTTGTTTTGTTCCTCTTGTCTTCTTTCCTGTCTTCTCTTCCTCCTCCTCCTCCTCTTCCCTCCCCCCCGAAATGACTTGGGGATGTCCAGCTCGTCATCACAACCCGTATTTCGGGGGGGGGAGGGGAGTGTGTGTCAGTTTTTCCCCTCCAGTTCTAGCAATGCCCAGAGCTCACGTTGATGTCCCCAGGGTGGGACAGGGCTGTGCCCCCAGCCCAGGCCCCCCCGGCCCCGCATGTCCTTCCAAGCCAGTAAAGACCAACAGAGCTGAGCCCACCATGTCTGGTTGTCTGTCCAGGGCTGCAAGACCCTCCAGGGAGGTTCATACCCCCCAAGCCCAAGGGAGGAGGGCTCTGGGGGTCCCAGGAGGGTTGGGATCAATGAAGAGCTGGGTGAGGATGAGCCTTGATGTTCCACACCCCATTGCAGCCATGGGGACCCCTCAGCTCTAAGACCCCTCCAGGGGGGTCCCTGGAGCCCAAAGTGCCCCAGGATCCAGAGCCTTCATCTGAGGGCTGCTCATCCAGGAAGGGGCGGGCTGGGCAGGCTGGGGGGCAGACCTGCTGGTGGTGACCATCCTGCTGTGACGTCGGAGGTCCCAAAGTGGGGTGTCCACTCTGATCCCTACTTCTCCCCTGGGACCTGGGCTGATGTTCAGCTCTAGAGTGGTGCTGGTGCCCCATGAGTTGCCCCAGAGCTCAGTCATGGTACCAGTACTCGGCAGGATGCCTGCAGTGGTGCCAGCACTTGGTGAGATGTCCCAGAGCAGGACCCAGTGGTGCTGCCCATCCTTGCCAGGGACTGTCACCCACCCCATGGGGTCCAGCCACACCTCCTGGGGACCCTGCACTCACCCCCAATCCCAGGAGGGGCTCAGGGCACCCTGAGCATCGCTTGGATTGGGAACCATCTCAAGCCTTGGTGGATCCACCAGAGGCTCTGGGAGCAGAGCCAGGAGCTCTCCAGGCCCATCCTGTCCCTGAGGGGTGGCCTGGCCTCCCCTGCCCAGCCCGGGGCCATTTGCTGTGTCAGGCCTTGCTCAGCCAGAGGCCACAGCCCCCAGGCTGGGCTTATCTCCCCCTGCAAGGCCAGGGCACTGCTGGCAGGAAGCTCCCAGCATCCTGCTTCCCTGGGGACCAGCAGGCCATGGCCACCCCGCCCATGTCTCTGTGGGCAGGTGTCACCTTTATTCAACATTCGCTTCAAACCCGTGAACATACAATATATTTATCTTCCATATATTAGAGATTTCCTGCTTCGAGGGAGGGGGGACCCATGGCTTGATTTGGGGGGAAGGGAGCAGTGTCACCCCCAGGGAATCATCCAGAGGTGCCAGGGGGAGCAGAGGGAGCTGTGGGGCTGGAGAGGGGTGAGGGGACACTCAGAGCCCTCCTGGCCCCACAGCAGGGGCTGGAAAAGCCCTTTTTTTTAGCTGCACATTAAGCACAGCCTCAAACTGGAGCTCCTCAAGCCCTTCTGGGAGCTTTGGGAAGGGCTCCCATGGGAAGGAGACCCTCCCTGAAGGGCTGGGGGCTCACCCACAGCTCTGCTGAACCCAGACACAAAATCAGGGAGAGACAGGAGAGGGGAAAGAAGTCAAAGCTGTTTCTCACCTGCTTCAGGTGCACCAAGCCCCGAATCCCAGGTCTCCATGGGGGACCAGCAACCAAAGCCCCCCAACACCACAGCATTTCAGGCCCCAGCCAGGTTTGGAGCAAGCCCCTAGGTACTATTCCCAGGGTTTAGAATGCTGAACCCACCACCAGACACCACTCCAGGATACCCAGGCCCAGTAGGTGGGTGAGTTTTTGGGAGGTGGGAGAGCAGCCCCCCACGAACAGCAGCTCCCAGAGGGTAAACCAGGGATTTTGAGGGAGCAACACCAGCGAGAAGGACACGGCATCACTCACACACGGATTGCTACAGGGATGCAGGGGCTGGGAACAGCCCCTCTGCCCCCCTGTGCTCCCCCCAGCCCCACCAGGAAGGGGAGAGTCCCAGGGGCTGCTTCCTTGGCAGCAAGGAAAGGAGACATGCACATGGATCCAGCCCTGCTTCCTCGGGCAGGAAGGGGAGGAGAGGAGGAGGAGGAGGAGGAGGATGGGCTGCAGCAGCACCTCAGTTCTTCAGGATGGTCTCGTAGGCTTGGTAGATGTACTGGGACACCTCTGGAGCTCGGCATTTCAGGGATAACTGTGGGGGAGAGAGAAGAGGGGCCATGGCACTTCACCCCACACTGGAGAGCCACCAGCCCCAAAAGCAGAGCCCTGCATGCTGCAGCACCCCCCTGACAGGGCATGGCGGGGGTCCAGCTCCTTGTTTCAGCTGGAAAAAGGACATTAAAGGCACTGAACCACCAAAGCACCATCCCAGGGCAGCACATCCACATGCAGCACAGGCAGGGGGGCAGGCAGGGGTTGGATTCAGTGCCCGGTGCTCCAGGGTGAAGGGGTCCCCAAAAACATCCTCGAAAAGGAATGAGCCCCCTTTAGGTATTTGCTTAAATATTAAATGATTCCAAAATTAATTAGCAGGGTAAGGTCAGCAGGAAATCCTCTGGGATAAGGATTTGCAGCTCTCCTCATCCCCAGTGGAACCAGGAGGGTGGTGGGAACACTCCGACCCTCCGAAAACTTCACCTCCTTGAGCCAGCCTTGCCCAAACGAGAGGCAGGAGGCACCAAGAGACTGGCAGGGCAGGGAAAAAACATCAGGGGAAGGAGGGATATCCAGGCAGCAGCCAGAGAGAGCCCAAAGTCAGGGAGAAACCAGTGTGCTAACCTCCAAATCCTGCACGAGCGGGCAGGCCGGCGAGGGCAGGCGGCAGGGACGGAGACAAGAGAGGTGAGTGAAGGTCCCACTGCTCATCCCAACCCAAAAACAGGCTGTGAGGGAGGTGGGAAGGGCATGGGGAAAGCAGGACATCGGGATGGCTCATGGATAGATCCCTGCTCAGGGCAGAGCTGGGTTGGGGGGTTTATTTTAACAGAACTGTGGGGGTGGGCTGGGACTTCTCTGTGTCCTTCAGTTGTTTCCATGAGAAGCCCAGCGGGAATTGTCACCCTCCCCATGCCAGAGGGACAGCAGGACTGGCACCAGCACCACCACCAGCTGGAGGGTCCCACCACCAGGGATGTGCCACCTAGCCCTCCCCAGGCTGGGGGCAGGGAAGGCAGGGAGCTGCCCTGGAGGGCTTGGGAGCAGGCAGGGGATGGGACATACCGTGAAACTGGGATTGCTGGGCTGGATCCGGAGCTCTGCCAGCACCCAGATGCCATTGGTGAGCTTCAGGGACTGGTAGAGCATGTCCTGGCCCTCCACGTTCCTCTTGGCGATGGTGAAGATGTTGCTGCCTTGGAGTTTGCTGCTCACAGAATCTGGGAGGGGAAAGAGCAGCTGCAGGGGCTGGGCTCTCTCCCCTTGGACCTGCTCCTGCCCCATCTCCTCCCCTCCCTGCGATGGGGGAGGGTTAGGTTGGGTATTAGGGAAAATTTCTTCATGGAAAGGGTGGTCAAGCATTGGAAGGGGCTGCTCAGAGCAGGGGTGGAGTCAATGCCTGGAGGAGTTTAAAAGCCCTGTGGATGTGGCACTTGGGGACATGGGGCAGTGGTGGCCTTGGCAGTGCTGGGGGAATGGAAGGATTCTGATCTCGGAGGTCTTTTTCCAAAAAATTCCATGATTTTATGATCCCAAGGTGGGCATAGCAACTCTCCCCCAGGGCAGGTACGTCCCCACAGGTTGACTCAGTCATCCCCAGTAACTCAATCATGGAATCCTAGGATGGTTTGGATTGGAAGAGACCTTATAAAGATCATCTACTTCCAAGCTGCCAAGTTCCTACAGCGAGCCAAGGGCAAGAAAAGTAGCAGCTCCTTCCTGGAGATGGGCATAGGGGGAAGGAGCTCTCAGCTCCCCGCAGCCTGGGATAACTGGGATAACTGGGACAAGCAGCCAGACATAAGCTGAGTCAGGTCCTTGCGAGGAGTTGGGACCCACCTGCATTGAGAGAACAGTCTTTGATCTGGAACTGGGTCTCGTTCTCGTTGGGAATGTCCTTCCAAGTGGCCAGGAACATCTGCCGCTCTGCAGGGAGGGAGGACACCAACCCCGTGATGGAGCTGCAGGATGGGCACCCCCAGAGGTGACACAGCACCAGTGACAAGCCAGGGGAGGTCACCCTGCCACCCCACCCTCCCTCCAGCAGCTCCCCAAGGCCTGGCTCAGGGCAGTGACCTGCTTTTGGGGGCTCACAAGCTGGGCAGTGTGGTTGGGAGGGTTCCAGGGGCTGGGATGGCGCCCAGGGACAGGTGACAGAGAGCACTAGGGTCACCCACGTCCCAGCTCACCCATCTTGCCGTCCTCCACGAACAGGATGTGCAGGGGGTACAGGGTGCTGAAGTAGAAGACGTCGATGTTGTTCTTCACCGCGACCTGGGGTGGAAGGACACGGGGATTTCAACACCTCCCACCTACAGCAGAAGGTGGTTCCCAAAGCAAGTGTCCCATCCCACCCCTGGATCCCTCTGGAGCCAGGTGTCACACCTCCCTCCCAGGGAACACCCCCAGCCCCACAGGAGGGGGGCCCCATTCCCCACCTGGAGATTGTTGAGGGGGTCCATCTTCATGACAGAGCCAACAGTGTTCAGTGGGAGGGAGATTTCCACAGACTGGTTGGGAGCCAGGGGTGCGTGGACCTGGAGAGGAGCTGCTGGGGCCAGACCAAAGCTGGGGGGACACCCGAGGAGGGCAGACGGTCAGGGTGGGGGGCAGCAGGTGATGGCACAAGGGACTCTCCAGGCAGGCCAACCCTGAGGCTTTCTGCCTCCCTGGACATCCCAGCTCACACCTTGCTGCCCCTGCACAGTCCAGGATGGAGTTCTGCCCACTCTGGAACATCCCCAAAATCTCCCCCCTTCCTCCTACACAGATTCACACCCACTTTTAGCATTCCTGCACCATTCCTTCAGGGCATTTGAAGGAAAAGGAAGCATCAGTTCACCAGGACAAATAGCAGGACAATGGTCAGACCCCTGAGGAACAGCCTCTTCAGTCAACTTCTTAGAGGCTTTGGTTTGATCATCATCACCACCACAGCCATCAGAGAGAAGGGTCATCACAAGAGGCTCTTCCCAGTCCTTCCAGCTCCTTCTTTCCATCCTTTTCCACACAAAACCACTCCAAGGTTGAGTTCAGAGGGGTCGGGCAGCACCTCCATGGGTTGCAGCTGACACCAGCCCAGGTGGGACCTCACCTGTTGCGGTTGAACTGGATGGCGAAGTCGGACATGACCTGCAGGGCTTTGTTGGTCAGCACAAGGTCCATGGAGATGGATCCCACCTGCCTGCTGAAGGTGCCAGAGATCTCCAGCCCCTTGGCTTTCATGGCAGGGAGCCACACCTGGGCAAGGAAGACAAAAAACCCTTGGGGTGTCACCCAGAACAGACCCCCTGGTGTTCCCCCAGGGATCGGGCTTAGGGATCTGTGTCCCCCTCAACCCTGAGCTCAGTGTCCCACTCACCGTTTTGGGAGCCACGTAGGATCCTGAGAGGGTCCCCACCCCACCAGTGAGGTCGAAGAGGTCTCCCAGGCCACTGCCCAGGGGTGCCCCAACATTTGGGGGCACTGTGGTGCTGGGAGCTGGTGTGAAGCTGCCGCTGCCACCACCCATCTGTGGGGACAAGGGAGGGAGTTACAGGGGGCACCACGGGACAGGGAGAAGAGCAGGAAGAGAGGAGGAGGATGCAGAGGGTGAGAAGGTTTGGGCACAAGAGCACACTCACAGCAGGGCTGCCTCCCACATCGCTTCGCAGCTGCAAGAGAAGGAAGGGGCATCAGCAGGGCCTGAGGGCACAGGGGTCCCCCAAAATGCCCCCTCTGGGCACTCCCTGAAAGCAGCAGTGTGGGGTGGTGAGGGCCTGGGGTCGGGATGCTCCGTGCCAGGAGCTGTGAGGGGGCCTGGCTCTCCCCAGGGGGAAGGGAATGGGGGTAGGGGCAGCCAGGGCTGGAGAGGGCTGGGAAAAGGGCTGATCCATACCCCTTCCGACTCGTCCCCCATCTCCAAGCGGAAGCAGGCAAGGCGGAGAGAAGAGCCAGGCACATGCAGAGACAAGGCAGGAGAGAAGAGACCCAAAAACAGAGAGAGAAGAGAAGGGGAGGAGGAGAGGGGAGAGAGGTTAGTCCTGATGTTTCCCTCTGTCCATCCATGGCTGCTCTGCAGCCAGGGGACACAGCAACACCTCATTCCCACAGCTCATCACCAAGCTGTGTTCCCACAAGGAGCCAGGGCAGCACTTGGGAGGGTTATGGAGCAGGAAAGGCAACCATACTGCCTCCCCTGGGGGTAAATCTGCTGGATTTTATGAGCTGTGGAGAAAACTCCAAACTCTATTCCTTCCAGGAGCCTGGATCACTGCCAGCACCCACAGGGCAGGGAGAGGCTTCCATCCCACTTCATCCTGCAGCCAAACCCTGCTTGGGCTGCATTTCCAGGAGGACATACTGTCACCTACGGATCTCCTGGCATAGGGACACCCTGTAGAATACCCCAGAAGCTGGGAGTGGGCATATCCTGGCCCAGCCATGCAGAAATTTGGGGGTTTGAGTGGGCTCAGAAGAGCAGCCAGTCCTACAGCACAGATATGGAGTGGGAATATCCACACAGACCTCATGTACTGAGGGAAAAGTCACTGGGAAGCAGTGGCTGGGACTCTTCCAGCCACTGGATGAGGTCAAGATAAATTAGGGTGTAGTGTCCCTTTGCCTCCACCCACTGTAGCAGGAAAGGACCAGCCTTGGACCAGCCTCCAAGCTGCCATGTCTGTGCTATCCCAGGACACTCCATGTCAGAGCCAGCATCAAACCCAGCAGGATTCCACTGGGATATCCAGGAATCAGGGAAGGAGCCCACGGGGCTGGGACGTACCAGGCTGTCCAAGCCCCCCCCGAGGAGGTCCACGGCTCCCATCTGCACGGAGGAGGTGGCCACGGGGGGCCCACTCACGGGGGGGCCCAGGTCCAGGTTCAGCAGGTCCCCCAGCAGGTCCCCCTGGGTGGGGATCACCGAGGGCTGATCCGCCCCCTGCACCCCCGAGGGGGCCGTGTCCGGGCTCTCGGTGCTCTCGCTCCTGAAGGGAATGGCAAGGGAACACAGGAGATGGTGAGGGGCTCTGGATAGAGCTGAGAGGTCCCACTAGAGACAGGAGTTCACCCAGCACATGAGCAGAGACCTCCCCATCCCACCACGGTTCCCAACACTCCAACTGTGGGCAGAGATCCCCCTTTCCACCATGGCTCCCAGCACTCCAACAGGGAACAGAGACCCCCCAACCCACCATGGCTCCCAACACATTCTCATGGAGATCCCTGTCCACTGGGATCCCTCCTTCAGCTTTCTAAGCACAGCACTGAACCCACACAGCCCTTGCTCCTACAGAACCTCCCTTGGGAACGGGGGCTCAGCCCCAAGCTCAGCAGGCACAGCCAGCAGCCCCACGGCCGCTCAGCTCAGTATCCAACTCCCTCATCCCACAGATCCACCCTCCTGGAATTCCCAGCCCGGGGTGGGGAGGCAGAAACACTCACGAGCCCGTTCGTGGGGGCAAACTCTTGTGCACGACCCCCCTGCTGCCCTCCACGAAGGCGCTGGGGGGTTTGTGGTACACCGAGGCCAAGGTCCCGATGTAGCAGATGAGCTCGTCCAGGAGCGTGGGCTCGATCAGATCCGTCTCCTCGGAGATCAGGGGCTTCTCTGCCAGCACCACCTCCTTGGCAGCCACGGGGTCCGTGGACAGCAGGCGCCAGTAGATGTAGCCACGATCCCGCAGGTCGGGGTTGTCCGAGTCCTTCGGGAAGGACGGGGGGTAGTGCTGAGACACTGGGAAGGTGCAGCTACTACAGAGATACTGCAGCTACTACAGAGATACTCAGCTATTGTAGTTACTACAGAGCACCTCAGAGCAACTGCAGTTACTATAGAGCTACTTGGAGCTACTGCAGCTACTACAGAGGTACTCAATGCTCCTTGGCCCCACCTAAGTCTTGCTGGGAGGGTTCCCAGGGATAAAAGTTAAAAAAGCTACACCAGCCTGAGCTGGGAAACAGCACAAGGTGTCTCCTGGGCTGTGGGAGTGGCTGTGCTCTCCAGGATTTCAACTACCAGCATTCCCAGAGGGACATGGGACAAGGCCTGGAGGGACGGGATAATGGGGGAATGGCCTCCCACTGCCAGAGGGCAGGGAGAGATGGGATATTGGGAAGGAATTGTTGGCTGACAGGGTGGGGAGGCCCTGGCACAGGGTGCCCAGAGAAGCTGTGGCTGCCCCATCCCTAGAATTGTCCAAGGCCAGGTTGGAGCCACCTGGGATAATGGAAGGGTCCCTGAGGGCTGGAACAGGAGGATCTTTAAGGTCCATTCCAACCCAAACCACTCCATGACTCTGAATTAA
This sequence comes from Serilophus lunatus, assembly GCA_013399895.1. Taxonomy (NCBI): domain Eukaryota; kingdom Metazoa; phylum Chordata; class Aves; order Passeriformes; family Eurylaimidae; genus Serilophus; species Serilophus lunatus. The sequence goes on from VXBA01004917.1 coordinate 65,860, forward strand.
GCTCCCATTACCTGATGTCACATGCCCAAGGCACTCCCATTTCCCCAGGGCTTCCCCTGGCAGCTCTCCCAAGAGTCACCCACCTGCGTGGCCAGGCTGAGCACCTGCTGCACCAGCTCCTGTGTCTCCGTGGGCTTCTTCAGGAACAGCTTCACGATGGCTGTCAGCAGCTGGAGCTGGACCTGTGTAGGTGGACAGTGTGAGGCACAGACACATGGACACATCAGGAACATGGGTTTTCCCTGTATGAGCTGCCAGACCTCATTTGAACCTGTCTTTCAAGGGACCAAAGACATGGTGACCATGTCACATGTCAGGGCACCTCATGTGGCTCCCAGACAGGTGTGCAGCCCCTTTCCAGCCCATTTCCACAATCTCAGAGACACAGGTTGACCTAGAGATTACAGGGTAAGATCTTGGGAGCAGGTTACACATTCCCACAGGGCAGAGGCCAGAGCATCCTCTGACTTCCATGAGGAAAAGCAGGAGGAATTCCCCTCAACACCCCCTTCAGAGCTCTCAGGGAGCCAGAATCACTGGCCTTGCTATTTTGCATTTACAGACTTTGCCCTGTTCACCGTCACTCAGTTTCATGGTGTTTTGCAGTTTTCCAACGTGGAAACCCTCCAAAATTCCACAGACAAACCCACTGGCCTCAGCTGCCCTGGCAGACAGGGCAGGCATGGCTCCCTCTGCTCATTCCAGCTGTCTGACTCCCTTTTCCAGCTCCAAAGGGCCGATCCTGTGCTGGCACAGTGGAATGACCAGGTGACCACTTGGTCCTCCCAACCACAATGGGGGGAAGGTGCTTGGGACAACACCATGGTGACATTTCATAGACTCATGGAATGGCTTGGGATGGGAGGCACCTTAAAGCTCATCCCATTCCACCCCCTGCCATGGGCAGGGACACCTTCCACTAGACCAGGTTGCTCCAAGTCCTGAACCACATCCTACATCCAGAGGTGCTGTGGGATACAGCCGCTCCAAACACCTGGAAGAACAACACCTCCACTCCCCTGCAGAGCAGGCTGTTCTGCCCACATCAGCAGGAGCGCTGTCACTCTGGTCCCACTGGCAGCCAGCCCCCCCTCCAGCACACCTGGGTGCTCTCATCATGGAACCCCTCCAGGAAGCTCTCCAGCAGCTCGTCGGCGTTGTCGATGCGCTCGGCGTATTCCCCCACGATCCAGATCATGGCAGCCCTGGCCTCGGGCTCATCCAGGGAGTCCAGGTTCTCGCAGAGGGTGGCGATCACACTCTCGTACCTTCCCCAGGAGAAAGCACATGTGTTCACCAAGGGTAGGAAACTCAAATCCTCCTCCGCCCTAATTCCAAAGCACGGCCCATCACCCTCAGCAGCACCAGGACATGGCCAAAGGCACCTTGCCTGGAGTTGTCCCCTCTCCCCAGGGCTGTGGCAGTGACCACACTGATCCCAGAGCACATCCCTTGCTCTGTATTAACCCCTCACCCCACTTGTCTGATCCACTCCTCTCCAGAGCAGCCTGGAGCTGTTGGCTATTCCTGCAGAACTCCTGCTCGTTACCAATTCAGTTCATTAGTATTTATTACCACTATTAGTCCCCGACTTCCTGATTACAGCCTTGCCTATTCATCCTGATGCAGCTGGAACATTCCCTCCCCTTTCCTGCTGCTGTCCTTGCTCCAGCACCAGGAGCTGGATTAAGAGCCAGAGACGGTTTCTGCTGACGCAAGGAACCTTCTACATCCCTGGCAGCTCCTCTCCATTTAGAGCCCTGGATCTGACATTGCCATCAGGGGATGTTCCTGGGGCTGGGGACAACTTTCCTACCTCCAGACAATTCCTGGGACGGCACTGACCAACAAAAACCCACTGATGCTGCAGGGAGGCTCTGGGGGCTTCATCCTGCCAGGAGGGAACAGCATCCCTCCCCCACACCAGGGTCTTTGTGGATCTCCCCAGGCACAGAGGGGCAGGAGGAGCTTGTCTAGGACCAGGAGCATCCTGGAGATGAGGAATCAGCACGTACTTGTTGGGGTACTTGCGGAAGATGTCTCTGATGACAACGATGGCCTCCTGCACCACATAGTTGACCTTGGTCTGGATGAGGTCCAGCAGGGTGCTGACACAGCGCTCGGCCGATTGCTGCCGGAGGCACTCGGTCACACGGGCAGTGTTCCCTTCCAGCCCCATCCCAAAGCCTCCACTGCCGTTCCTACTCCCTCTTATCCTACCATACCACCCCCCAAACCCAACCCAGACCATGGGGGACCCACAGGCGTGGTGTCCCCTTCACATCCAGGTCTGGCTCCTCCTCATCCTCTCTGCACACTCTCAGTCTCCTCTCACCCCGTGGGAAGCATTCCAGCCATGAAGAGCTGCCCTTCCAGCAGGGTTTTTAATAATTCCCTTAGGCAAATTACCCCCAAGGGGATGCAAAGCCTCCAAGGAGCCCCTCAGGAAAGAAATAACTTCCTCCCAGTCCCTTGAGAAGGGATTTGTGCCCTCCCAGGCCCTTGGGAAGGGACCAGCACCTTCTCAGCTGCCTGGGAAAGGACTGTCCCTCTCCCAGCCCTCAGGAAGGGACCAGCTCCTTCCCACCCAGTTGGGAAGGGACTGGCTCCTTCTCAGCCCCTCGGGAAGGGATTGATTCCCTCCCAGCCTCTCGGGAAAGGATCAGCTCCCTCCCATTCCCACTGTGGTCAATGAATCACTGGCATCACCCTCTGCAGTAACACACCAGGTAGAGCTCCTGGGTCTGCAACGGAGCCTGGGACAGGCAGGGACCCTAAAACAGCTCCAGTGGCAAAAGGGGACAAAATACCCTCCTGACACCCCATATAAGCCCTGTGGAAAAGCCACAGCTCATCCCCAGGCCCAGGAAGGCTCCAGCTCATCGGGGCAGTGCTAATTCCTGGGATGAGATGCCACCATGTGCCTTTCCCACCACAGGTGCCACCAGCCCTCACCTCCACCTTGATGGCACAGCGGCCGATGGCTCGCACCGCCTTCCTGACAAAATCCACATCCACCTCCGTGGCGTATTCCTTGAGCTCTGCCAGCACCTGAGGGAGGGGACAACACCCTGAGAGCCTGGCAGCAAGGAAAAGCCACCAGGAATGCTGGAGCAGACTGGGTGGTACAGCTGATCCCTGCCACACCCCCCCAAAGCTGGGGCTTGGAGTGGGACACCCCTGCATGCCCTCCTTGGTGCCCACCCCTGAGCCCCTGACCTGGGCTATGTTGGCCTGGGAGGCCAGGCGGATCATGATGTCCAGTTTCTCCAGTTTGACATAGATGGGGTCGTTGTACTTCACAAAAAACACCTTCATCTCGTGCTTCAGGATCTCGGGTCTGGAGGTGGCAGGAGGCAGCGGTTAGGGTGGACATACACTCAGCTTAACAATCCCAAGGTTCTGGGGGTCTAGTCAATGACAAGGAACCCAAAACACCACGATTATCCCCACAGGATAATCATCCCTGTGGGGAAACACCGAGTGAGCAGCTCTGGGCCAGGAGGACGAGGCTCCTTGGCCACAAGCATAAGGTTTTGGGGGCCCATTCCATCCAAGGAATCCAAGACACCATAATTATCCCCTCAGCATTCTTGGCTCCCCTTTGCAGGGGACAGAACACAACCTTGCTGCAAAAACAAGCCACACGTGAGGCAACAGGGGATGTTCGTCCTGCCAAGGCTGGAAGGGACATTTGGGAGGAGCAGAGACACAAATCCAGACCCCAGGGCTAAGCTGGACCTTTCTCACCAGCTCATCCTCTAAGCTAGGAAAGAGCTAGGCCAGCTCTAAGAAGCCAAGCTGCCTACCACATTCCCACTCCCAGGGACACTAATTGCTTTCCACTTCTCCCAGAAATTGCTGCTATTTTTAATAGACAACCGTGGTGCTGACTGGGAGGAGGATAAATCATCTGACTGGGCTGGGGCTGCAGAGCTGGGCTCTCCAGCTGGACAGCTCTGCTCCAGGCACACGTGTGGGGCCTCAGACACTTCCTGCCCACCGGGATTTTAGATCAGCAAAGGGATAAAAGGAATCTCAGCACTTATTCAAAGAGGACAAAATCTGACAGCACAAAAATCCCTGCCTAGATATGCAATAACCAAACTAAAGTCACTCAGCTTTTGCCTTCGCCATCCTTTGCTCCACCAAATAAAGAATAAATTAAATTAAGCTCCTCCTGGAGATTCCAGCTTAGTTCCCTGCTCCTTCCCTCACCTGACTGACTCAAGGCCAACTTGGAACGGAGCTTGGAGCAACCTGGATTTGTGGAAGATGTCCCTGCCCATGGTGGGGTGTGGAATGAAATCAGCTTTAAGGTCCTTTCCAAGCCAAACCATTTCAGGATTTTACGACTTTCTGCCCTCAACCCTTGGATTTTAAGTAACAGAGAAAAAAACCCCATGGGATGGGTTGTGACACTGATGCAATCAGAGGGATTGAGGCACTGGGAAGCAGCACCTGTGGGAAAGAGGGAAAACTGGCTCCAGGCCACAGCTGGACACCCACCTTTTCTGCACGATGAGGTTGATGTTGCGCAGAGCCACGTACTGGAGCTCGGGCTCTGCGGAGAGCAGGGTGACCAGAGGTGGGGCCAACTTCTTCAGGAGTGTGCCATAGTAATCCAGGTCCTTGGAAAGCATCTCCATGAACTTCATCAGCACCTTCACAGCCGAGAGCACCACGGCAGAGTTGGCGTGGGACAGACGCGGCGTCACCCGCTCACAGATGCTGCCAGGGCGAGGAGAGGGGAGAGGGAATGATCCCAGCCCTTCTTCCTGCTTAAAAACTGCTGCCAGTGTGGAGGAAGGACAAGGCACTGGCAGGAAAGCTGAGCAGCACTTGGGACCTCCCCAGGAGATGCTGAACTGGCTCTTGGACACCTCGATGAAGGTTATTCCCCAGTCCCTGCAGAACCCTCTTGCAGTGACCCCATTTTGGGGCTCCCCAGGGCCTGTTGTCCCCTGCAGCCACATTTTAAGCAGCTCTAGAAGCACAATCCCGGTGCCAGCACAGGGACAGGACCAGGGCAGGCTCCAGATGGCGATGCCCAAGGCACAGGGGCCAGCAGATGCCTGCTGTCCCACCTCCTGCAACAGGATTCCAAGGGGGAGGAGGACAAAGACACTCCTCAGAGGACAAGGGGCAGTGCCAGGCTCTTTGGTCAACACCAATCTGTCCTCTCCCCTTTCTCTGTGATGCTGTGGCACCACAACAGCACCCAGAGCCTCCCTCACCTCTGGGCTTCCCGGTCATCCTTGGGCATGTAGTTTGCCAGGCAGTCCAGGATGAAGATCTGGCCCCACTCAGTGCACTCGTTGAGGGCTGTGAGCAGCTTGTTGATGGACTGGGGGTTGAGGTCCAGGAGGTTGCTGCTGGGATGGGACTCAGCTATTTCCGACAGAGCCGCCACCGCGTTGGCCACCACCTGCCAGAGGGGACAGGACATGGGTTAGGTGACACCAGTGTGGTCCCTGAGGGAAAGGCAGTGCAGGGGGATGAGCTGCTTGGTACTGGTCCCTCGCATCCCACCCCCACCTGGGCACCAGCTTCTTCTCCCACCAGCGGATCGGCGGGAGATGAGCCATCCCCATCCCGCTCCCACCACCCACAGCACATCTCCAACAGCTCCCACGTGTTCCACAGGAGTCAGCCTTGGCCCCGTGCCCAGCTCCCCTTCCCCAGGCAGCTCCAAGGAGCCCCATCCCTTCCCGCACAGCTCCCGGCCTCGGTGCTACGCCTGCGGCAAGATCTGGAGGAGGAAAGGCTGGGGGGAGACAAACCCTGGGGAAAGCTATGTTTGAAGTTCCTCGTGCCTGGGGAAAGGGTGGGAAGCCAAAGCTCAAGTTGCCAGGAAACCATCACCAGAGGCAAAAGCCACTGGCTATGTGGGATCAGAGCCAAGCTGTCTGGAGCAGCCTCCCCACTGGAAACAGAGCAATAACACAGCCCCAAGGAACAGGAGAAACCCTTCATTCAGGAGACAGGGTTACAGGGAACACAGCAAAAATTCCCCAGAAGTTGTCCCTGTCAACAGCAAAAAGCGAGTCTGGGAGGGGGTCTGGAAAGAAGGGAGTCGGAATGCGAAGAGGAAGGGAGAGCACTTCCCCCCATTTGGATGGAGAGAGGGTGGAGAAGGCAAAAAAGGATCACCATGGGGTTGGAGTCAGAGATGAGATCCTTCAGGGTGTCCAGGAAGCCCTGGTCCTCCACCAGCTGGGCGTTGATGTCGTGGAGCTTGGCCACGCAGACGGCGGCCGTCTTGCGCACGTAGGGATCCTCGTCCTTGAGGCACTTGCGCAGGGGCTCGCACAGGTACTCCGTGATCTTGTCCACACGGATACAGCCCATGGTCCGCACGGCCAGAGCCCGGATCAGGGGGTTGGGGTCCTCACAGTCCTGCAGGGACGAGAGGGCACGTTTCACACCCTGGGCTCATCAAATCACAGGTATCAGTGGTGGCTTTGGGACCTCCAGGTGAATTTGGGTTCCTCAAGTCCTCAGGTTTCAAGACTTGAGCACAGGTCACTCAAGAGAAGTCTGAGCTCTTGTTTTGCACCCACAGAGTTCTGACACCAACGGTCCTCACTCCAAATCCCTCCAGGAATCTGATGTCCTCGCTATTTCACCAAACACTCAAAGTCACCTGACCTGGAAACCCCATCTATCAGGTTTATTTTGAGGGGTTTTTCCTGCCTAAAAAGCCCAAACTCCCTCTAATGCCCACCAAGCCTTAGTGATTTGGAACTATTTTGGTTCCTAACAAACTCTTCAGTTTCCAACTCCAAGTGGAAGATCACGAGGGCTCCCTGAGCACTCAAACTCACATGACACCAGCTTGATCACGGGAGCTGCCCACACCCCTGACAGAGCCGGTGGCATAGGATTGCTGCCAAAAAAATGGGTTTCTGCATTTCTGGACAAATTTAATCAGTTACCAGGAACTAGGAGAGCTCCTCCTCTTGAAGGGAGAGGCTTTGGAAAGCTGCCCACACTCCCTGCAGTGGCCTGGCATGGAAGCAGGGACGTGCTGTCCTGGGAGGGGCTTGGACAGAGAGCCCTCTCCCCTCACCTTCACAAAGGTGTTCACTGCCATGATGGCCATGTCTGGTTGGCTCTTGGCATAGTTCATCAGGTAGAGGTAGACCAGCTTCTTCAGCTCCAGGTTGTCTGTCTGCATGCAGTTCACCACGTCCGGGAAGAGAGCGCTGGAACACAGAGCACCTGGTGAAGGCAGGACACGGCCACACTCCTGTGGGATCCCCCTTCCCATGGCAAACCCACTCCTGGAGCCAGGAGGAACCAGGCTGGGAGAGCTGGGGGTGTTCACCTGGAGAAGGGAAGGATCCAGGGAGTCCTGGGAGCCCCTTCCAGAGCCTAAAGGGGCTCCAGGAGAGCTGGGGAGGGACTGGGGACAAGGGCTGGAGGGACAGGACACAGGGAATGGCTTCCCAGTGCCAGAGGGCAGGGAGAGGTGGGATATTGGGGAGGAATTGTTGGCTGTGAGGGTGGGGAGGCCCTGGCACAGGGTGCCCAGAGAAGCTGTGGCTGCCCCTGGATCCCTGGAAGTGTCCAATGGCAGGTTGGAGCCACCTGGGATAGAGGAAGGTGTCCCTGCCCAGGGCAGGGGGTGGATTAGATGGTCTTTAAGAATTCTTCCCACCCAACCCCTTCCATGTTTCTGTGATTTCCTGACCTGCAATACCTGTGGCTGAACTTCCCAACCCCGTGGGTTTTTCTTTATGGATCTGTATCAAGACCCAGCCAAAACCAGACCAAAATGGACCAAAACTGAGCTCTCCCACACAGCTCTGCTGTGCACTCCAGTGCACACCCACTGCCCCAGGAGAAGGTGCTGTACAAGGCTCTCAGGAACACGGTGGGATTTTTGGGGTTGTCCATTGCAGGGCTGGGAGCTGGATTCAGTGATCCCTTCCTACTCAGGACATTCCAGGATTCCATGCACCATCACGAGATGGTGCCAAAAGGAAGAGCCCCACTTCCCAGGGAGGATCCTGAGCACAGGGGTGCTCTGCTGGGATAGAGCTTCCAAGCTGCCCACACGGAGCTGGGGCTTCCCCTTCCCTAATAGCCTGGAGCTGTGGGATGCCAGAGATGCTGTTCCACTCAGACAGACCAATTAAAGATACAGACAGATCAATTAGACTATTAAAGCACCTCAGGAGAGGTAATCAAGATCACAGGGATAACACAGGGGTTATCCCACCCTGACAGATGTCCCTTGGCTCTTGGAAGCTTCTCCACCACCGCAAGCCCAGCCACCCCTGACAGGATCAAACCCAGAGCACCCCTAAATCTGGGGAAGTGCACTTTGCAGAGCTGCCACCCACCTCAGCTGCTCTCACCTCGGGCTAAACCCAGCTTTCCTGGCACCTCCTGGGGAGCAGCGAACTTAGGACCCTGCTCTCCTGCAGCCTAAAGCATGCACACACCAAAAAAACAGGCTGAGCCAGCCACAGAATCATGGAATGGTTTGGGCTGGGAGGGAACTTAGAGCTCTTCCCATTCCAACCCTCTGCCATGGGCAGGGACACTTTCCACTATCCCAGGTGGCTCCAACCTGCCCTTGGACACTTCCAGGGATCCAGAGGCAGCCACAGCTTCTCTGGGCACCCTGTGCCAGGGCCTCCCCACCCTCACAGGGAATAATTCCTTCCCAATATCCCATCTAAATCTCTCTTTTAGTTTAAAGCCACTCCCTTGTCCTGTCACTGTCTGCACATGTAAAAAGTCACTTTCCCTCTTTCCCATAAGCCCCCTTCAAACACTGGGAGTCCATGTCCATGTCCACTTCTCCACAGTGGTCCCAAGACAGACCTGTCACTGCCCTGGGAGCCAGGGATGCACCAGTTCTCCCAACACTGAGCCCAGAGTGTGTTTCCCCTCCATTTACTCTCAAATGCACTATGAAAACCAAACTGCTGACAGTGCTGAGGGTGTACAGGGACAGGTCTGTGCAGGGAGAAGGCACAGAGGGACCACGTGCTGCTCAGTCAGGTGGATACAGGGAAGAAGGAAGAGCAGCTGCCTGACCTTTTGGACTGAAGTGGCTGCAAAATGCTCATTGGCACCAAGGCAGAGACACCAACTCTGCCACAACAGCTCCCCAGGGGTTCTGCTTGTTTTTAGTAACATGTGAAGGAAGAGGGACTAATCCCAACAAACTTATCTGGCAGCCAGACCAATCCTCTTTTAGCCAGATTACAACCAAAGCCTGGAGAGCTCCTGCCTGCCAGGCAGCCACGTGGACACAAAGTGCCCTCCAGGAGGCAGAGCTGTGGCCAGGAACCTCCTCAGGCCTCTCCTGAGAGGAAAATCAGCTGGAAAACCCCTTGGAGCAACAGGGGGAAAAGGGGAACCCACAAGCTCTCCAGGTTTGGATTTGAGGGAAGGGCTGGAGCTGTGTCAGGGCAGGGTTAGGCTGGATTTTAGGATAATGTCCTTCCCCCAGAGAGTGGTTGGACACTGCCCAGGCTCCCCAGGGTTTGGTCCTGGCCCCAAGGCTGCCAGAGCTCCAGGAGGGTTTAGACAACACTCTCAGGGACAGGGTGGGATTGCTGGGGTGTCTGTGCAGGGCCAGGGGTTGGAATGATGATCCTTGTGTGTCTCCTCCAGCTCAGGAGATTGCAGGATCCCACGGCACAGCCCTGGTACACACCTGACATCCTTGCCCACAGTCATGGACGCAATCACCTTCTTCACAGCCTCCTTCTTCTTCTCCTTCTTGTCACTGTTCAGCTCAGCCTTCAGCTCAAATATCTCCCCTGGGAAAAGGGGAAAAGTGGGAGCTCAGGGGTTGGGGGTGGGAACAGCTCACTCGGGTGGGAACAGCTCACTCTGCTGGGTGCTGCTCCAAGAGGAGGGTGGGCACAGCTCCCACTTGCTGCGTGCCAGGGCTCCTCTGCCCCCTCTGGAAGTGGGGATTTAACTTCCCAAATACCTCATCGAGGGCTGGGGCTGCTCTGGGGGCTCAGCTCTCATCCATGGAAATGGATACAAGCGCCCTTGTGGCTCTTCCAAGCCCACAGGGCTTTAGGAAAGGGAGATGCTGCAGGAGTGATGAGCACCCCACAGGCACAGGGGGGGTTACCCAGTGGGTATTTTTGGCTGTGGGGTGGTTATCCCAGAACACAGGCAAGCTGCAGCTTTGGGAGGCCCTATCCTTCCCAGATGATGGCAGGTTCCCACAGCAGGCAAATCCTGGACACTGTTCCTCAAGCCCATCTGAGGGATGGTGGTTCACAAACCCCTCTCTGCCTATGGCAGCAATTCCCAGCACCTCCAGACCCAGCCAAGGGCACCATCTCCTGCCCTCCAGAAGCCTCCTGAGCTCCTTATTCCCTCTCAGGCCAGCAGATTGAAGAAGGAGATGCCACATGGCTTCTCCCCACATTAATTCCCTGGTCTGGAAGTGCTTAAGGCCCCGAGTGCTGCCCAGGGGAGCTCCTGAGCCGCTAAAGCCGATCACCAGCTGCCACCAGCCCTGGCAGGGGGCTGGGACAAGGTGTCCTGACCCCACAACATGCCAGGAGCTGCTCCAGCTGCCTCAGAGCAAGGAGCAGGTGGGGTGTCAGCCACAGCATTCCCATGGGAGCTTCCCACTGCTTCCCACTGCAGGGAACCCTAACCCCCCCATCTGGTTTATACAAGAATCCCCAGGAGATTTTGGGGATAAATCGTGGCCTTCCCACTCCCTCCCTTACCTTTCTTGGTGGTGGTGAAGTACTTGGAGTCCGTCATGGTGGTCCCAGCCAGTGGCACAGCCCTGGAGGAGGCAGAGGGTTGATGATTTCCTTGCAGGAGTTGCTACAGAGAGCCCTGGGAAGGAAAAATTGGGAGGGTGTTTGGGATCTCATGGGAAGAGTCACATGGAGATGAAGCACCCAGGGAATCCCTCAGCTCCTGCCATGCCAGAGCCCATTCCCTAAGGGAGTGTGAGCACCTTGGAGCTCTGGGATGAGTGAAGAATCAGCTGGTTCTCCAATAAGGATGTGGAGAAGGCAGGGAGTCACTGAAGATTCCAGTATTTATCCATGAATTGTTTCTCCTTCCAGCATCCCAGACTGCTCAGCCCATTCCATGTGGAGCTGGGCAGCAGGAGCTCAGTCATCTCCCCTGGATTCACCCTTCCTCACCCAAAAAACTCTTTTTAAGGGAAAACCCACATCCAGCCATCCCTCACACCTATGCAGGGAACAGCTCTGGGATGGGGGGAGGAATTAAGCCAAACCCAAGGCTCAGCTCAACAGGGCAGCACAGCGGAGGGGAAAGGATCTGCAAGATCAAAGGGAGCCTCTTCCAGAAACCATCCCTGCTCCAGCAGTGTTGCTTTAAATTCCCAGGATTTGAGGTTTCCACCCAGCACTTGAGGCTCTCTTACATAATTCAGGCAGTTTAGGGCAGATTTAGGGCTTGGCAGGCTGAGGAGGGCGATGTGCAGGGAGCAGACAGCCCTTTGGAAAGGTCAGCAGGGATTTGGCTTTTATGGCTGCTTTTCCCATCTTTCCCTCTACAGTAAAGAAACCAGAGCCTTGTCCTTGAAAGCCTGCAGTGGCCTTGCTGTTTTGGAGGGGCAGGAGCACGGAAAGCAAAGCCAAGTGGGAAAAAAAGATAAAAACATTTAAAAAAAAAGAGCTTGCAGATGGGTTTAAAATGCAAATGAGCATCTTGAAAGGCAAACACAGCAGGAGCACAGAGGAACTGTGTCCTCTGTTCCCTGTCCAGGCTGGGTAGGGATCCCCAGCAGGGATAAAAAGGAAATCTGGATGAAATCTGGGGTTGAGCACGGCAGGCAGAGCACATGGCTTGACAGGGAGGAAGAGAGGAGTTTGCCTGGATTTGGGGCTGCTCCGGGGGCTGGCCGTGCTATTCCAGAGGGGGAAACCTGTCCCTGTGCTCCCCCAGCCCTGCCAAGTGAGACAGGACACTCCTCCCTGCTTCCTTCGGTTACCTGGGATTGATTGAGAGCCTTTTTTATCCCACTAAGTCGATGGCTCTCCAGGGAGCAGCGGGAGCTCCGGGCTGCAGCAGCTCTCTGCACCTCACTGCAGATCCCGTCCTGCCAGAGAGGAAGGAGAAAGGAGGAAGGAAGGAAGGAAGGAGGATTCACTGCAGTCCCTCTGCTTCCAAGACCTGGCTCACACTCAGCCCTGCTCTGCAGAAGTGCCTGGAAAGCAAACTTGAAGCCGACCAGGGAATTTGTGCAGCCGGCTTGGAGACATGAATCATTCCTGCTGCTTCCCTGCAGCTTCCCGCTCTGCCAGAGCCTACAGGCACCACGGGGAGCGTTTTATCCAACCCCAAACCCCACCAGGCTGTGCTGTAGCCACCCAAAGCCCCACTGATTTCAGAGAAAACCACCCTTCAAGCTCCTCCAGAAAGCAAAGTGCCTTCTGCAGCTTGGGAATGAAGGTGCATCCCTCGCTCCCCACACCGACACAACATTCCCAGAGGCAGGATCAGAGTGGAAGCACCCAGTGCCTGGGGCAGGGTGATGAGGGGATCCAAACACCTGCCAAACGAGGGTGCTCAGCACCCTGTGTGTCCCCAGGCTATCCAAGGGTGACAGGGCAGGGCTGGCTGCCAGCCCGGGCTGCGACTGCCCTGCTGCAGGTGAATTCCCAGGATCCCAGCCCTTGGACAGGGGCCAATGCTGCTGCCTGGCTCTGCTTTTAAAGATGCAGAGCTGGGAGCTGAGTGAAGCTGTTTGCTCCCCCAGCTCCAGCAATTCCCACTCAGCTCCTTTCCTCGCTGAGGGGCTGAGTGGAGCAGCTCCCCACAGGCAGGAGCAGCTCCTCGCTCAGGAAGAGCAGGATGCAAGGAACAAAACAAGGGACACAAGGCATCCTTGACCTTGTAGTGGCTCAGATTTCATCCCATCTTCATGCCAAACTTCTAAGGTGGTTTGGCAAATGGGATTCAAGGAGTTAAAAGCGTCCATAAGGATCTGGAAGCAAACCAGTAGCTGGGTGCTGGAGGGAGCATCCAGAGCTCACCCATACCCAATTTGGGCTCCTCAGGGACAAGTTTTGGCAGTGGCACAAACCCACATCCTCCAATGCCAGGCATTAAGAGGGAAAGGGCTCTCCAAAGTGTTTTATCCCTGGTTTTATTCCCCCTAGATGACTAAACTCAAGAGCACCATGAGAGTTGAAGCAATGCTGCTCTCCTGACACTCAAACCCTGGGTCAGGAACATGACCAGGGTGAGCTCAGCCATCCCATTCTTCCCAAGCAGCTCCCAAATTCAGCTGTCCCAGGGGAACAAGAGGCTCCTAAACCCAAAACACAGCAGCAAACATGCCATGGTGCCTCCAGCAGGTTCCTGGGAACAGCAATGCTGAATGAGCCATCACTGCTGGAGGAACAAAACTCGTTTCTTCTACTACTTTTATCACCCTGGTTTAGGCCAATTCTTCCATCCTCGCAGGCTGAAATGCTGCTGATTGGAATGTTTCATAGAACCATGGAATGACTTGAGTGGGAAGCTCGTCTTGTGCCACCCCCTGCCCTGGGCAGGGACACCTCCCACTATCCCCGGTGGCTCCAACCTGCCCTTGGACACTTCCAGGGATCCAGGGGCAGCCACAGCTTCTCTGGGCAACCTGTGCCAGGGCCTCATCACTCTCACAGGGAACAATTCCTTCCCAATATGCCATCCAATTCTGCCCTCTGGCACTGGGAAGCCATTCCTTGTGTCCTGTCCCTCCAGCCCTTGTCCCCAGTCCCTCTCCAGCTCTCCTGGAGCCCCTTTAGGCTCTGGAAGGGGCTCCAAGGTCTCCCTGGATCCTTCCCTTCTCCAGGTGAACACCCCCAGCTCTCCCAGCCTGGCTCCAAGCAGAGGGGCTCCAGCCCTTGGAGCATCTCCGTGGCCGCCTCTGGACTCACTTCCAGCTTCCAGCAACAAAAACCTGCTGCCTGTGCCGAGATGCAGGGATAGCACTGCAGCTCTTCCAGAGCAAGGAGCCACCTCTGTCCCCTGACAGCCTGTAATCTGTGCCCAACACATCCCAAACCCCTGGCTATCCCAGCAATGTGGCTCACTGCAACTCCCTAGTCTTTCCAGAGCCTGTGACAGCCCAGGCCAGGAGTTCACTGGCTGCCAGTAAATCCTGGTTTCCCCAACCTTGGGAGGGTCTGATGGGCCCATCAGGAAGGAAGGAAGGGCATAAAGATGGGGAATTCATCCACTCCAGCCCTGCACACACACTCCTGCACATCAGGAGGGACAGGCTGGCACCTAAAGCCAGGGAGAGGAGAGGAGAGGAGAGGAGAAAGGAGCAGGAACTCCAAGGGAAGCTCTTAGAAAAGGCTCACCTGGAAAGCAGAGGGGCAGCTGGAGGTTAGTGGGGAGGGAAAACTCCCCCAGGCAAACACCACAGCTGGGAATGAGGCAGCTGAGGGCCAAGTTGGCACAATTAAAGAAAATGAAGGCAGCCTATAAAAAATTAACAACGAGACGTGTAACTGGAGCCTTGGGAATCACACCCCTGCTCTGCTGGAGTCAGGGAACTTCCAGCAAGGCAGGTGTGAGGTGGTGGAGGCACATCCCAGGCCTTGTGGATAAACCAGGAGCTGGCACAGACCAGCAGGGAATATAAACACCCAGGAGTGGAAGAGGAGAGGCAGAGGCTGAGGACACAAGAACCAGCAGCTAAAGAGCCTCGTCCTGACCCCAATTCCTTCCCCTCCTTCCAGCAGGGAAGTCTCAGCTCCCATCCCTGTGCTCATCTCACCTCTGGACACAAACCCCCAGGGGCTCACCCAGCCCCCCCCACACTCCCAACAGGACATTCTTCCTAAGCCTGGCCTAACTTGAGCCAGGCTTAGCTCAAACTCAGCCCTGCAGCAACGCAGGGACCTGTGACTCTGCTGCTGCAGCTCAAGCTCAAACATTCCCATCTCCCCCCCAGGACCATCCCACTCACATCCTCTCCCAAACCTGTTACTGAGCCAAGAGATTGAGGAGCCCCTCGGATAACTCGGGGGTAGGAGCCCTGCCCAACTCCCTGTGCCAGCAGGAAGGTGCCCAAAATCCTGCCAGATCCACTCCTGGACGGATTTGAGATCCCAAAGCTGCAGCAACTGGTCCATAACTAACCTAGAGGGAAAAGGGGCCACGCCAGAAAACTGAGCAGTAACTGACACATCCCATCCACCAGGAATTGGGGAATAAACCCGTGGATTAAGGGAAGTCCCAGGGTGTCCCCTACAGCACCCACTGACAGGATCCCAGTGCCAGGGGGTCCCAGTGCTCTGGGAGCTGGGGGGGATTTTCAATCGCCTCAACAGGGATAACACACACAAGGACCCCCAAACTCCTGCTGAGCATCCTCAGGGACACCAAGAACCTCATCCTGCAGGTGTTGGGATGCAGCATCAGCTCCCCATGGCAGAGGGAATGTTCTCCTGGGAAAGCCACGTTCTGCAGGGCTGGGCCATGGAATTCCTGCCATGGAATTCCCAGCCTGCTTTTTTCCAAGCAAGGCTCCACACCTCTGGAAAGTCCTTTGGAAAGTCCCTCCAAAGCCTGTTCAGCCCCACGGGCTCAGATTGATCCAACTGCTCATCCAAGGCTTATCCCACCTCCTGTCACCTCAGGAGAGAGTGGAGACAAACACTCCCCCCCGAATCCCCCCCTGCAGCCTGGGATGGGATCCCTGGTGTTAAACTGGGAAACTCCACACAAAACTCTTGCAGGGAAGGACAACAACTCCCCCAGCACGGCTCCTTCAGGCTGGAGCTGTCCCACAGCTCCTTTTTATCCACTTGGAGGGTTTCCCCCCCAACGGGGGAGGCAGCAAACCCAGGATATCAGCCCAGCTGCCTCCCGGCCTGAGCCATACCCAGTTCCCAGCCTCTCCCACGCCTCAGCAGAGCCCAGCGCAGCCCTGTTCCCATGGACGTGCCGGGACACGGGATGGATCCGGGAGGGATCCGGGACACGGGGCTGTGCCGGGAGGAGGTGGGGGGAGGCTGGAGCGGAGCTCCTGGATGGGGGAGCGGGGGGAAGGAGGCCGGGGCAGGGCTGGGACAGGAGCAGGACACGGCCACGGCCCGCGGGTCACAGTGGGGACACGGCCCGGGCCGGGCCCGGCCGCGGGGACAGGGGACAGCCCGGGGGGCG
>VXBA01004917.1:85853-107064 GCA_013399895.1 Serilophus lunatus
TCCGCGGTGAGTGGGGGCGCGGGTGGGGGGCCCCTCTCCCTCCCCGGGGACACCCCGGGATGCTGCGCTCCGCGAGGGGGTCAGAGCAAGGGCGTCCCGGGGGGCGCGGGAACCCCCGCTCTCCTCGCCGTGTGCTGCGCTCCGGGAGGGTGTGAGAATGCCCCACTCCGGGGGTGCCGGGACTCCTCATTTAGGAAGGCATTAGGGGACCCCCGCTCCAGGGAGCCGCAGGGACCTCCCGCAGATGTGCTGTACTCCTGGAGGGTGTTACAGACCACCCTATACACTGTGCTCTGGGGGCGCATTAGGGTAACCCCCCGCCAAGGGATGCAGGAATCCCCGGTGTATCCAGCATGCTGGGAGGGCATTAGGGGACCCCCATCAGATCTCCAGTGTTTGTGGGAGCGCTGCTCCCTCCCAAGATCCCGGCCCGCAGTGCGTTTCGGGGATAGTGCCAGGATCGCTGCCCCGGCTTCCCTCAAGGTTTTGGGGTGCCCCTGCCCATGTTACAGGACGTCCTACTGGTCCCTGTCGGGTGGGGCGAGGCCAGGGGGCGTTTACAGTGCTGTGCCGCATCCCTGACGCGGGGTGGGGGGAGCAGGGAGTGGCTCTTCTTCGGTGGGGGGGGACTACGGTACCGGGGGCCCGGGGTGGGGTCAGTCCCCCGAGACTCAGCCCTCCCGGGCTCAGGGCGGGTCCAGCACCGCGGACAGCGGCGGTTCAGCACCGCGGGCAGCGGCAGCGCGGGCCCCCGGGGTCCTGTCCTGCGGGGCGGGGGCTGCCCCGGGAGCCGCAGGATCTATGTCCCACCCCTCCTTGTCCCCCCGTCCCCCAGGGTGTCCGCAGGGCGCTGCGGCAAGACCCTCCTGCCCCGGGCCGGGCTGGGGTGTCTGGGCGCGGTGATGCGGCGGGAGGGCAGCACGGAGGGGCGGGGGGGTACAGCTGAAGGGGAGGGGGGGGAAACACCCACCCAGCCGGTCCTGCCCGTCTGCCTTCCCCACCCGGCACACCCGGAGCGAGGGGTGGGGAGGGCAGCGCGCCCAGGGAGCCTCGGATGGCTCTGCAGGGAACATGCACGCAGGGATGGGTGGAAAGATTGAAGGATCTGAGGTTTCCCGGGGAGGGAGGGCTGCAGCCTCCCGCCCTCCGTCCCCGCAGCTCCCCTTTTCCCCTTTGCAGTGAGGCTGGACAAGCTCTCGGAGGTGGCCAAGGTGAACACGGACGCCATGAGAGTGGCCCAGGAGGAGATCAGCGAGTACCGCCGGCAGCTCCAGGCCAAGACCACCGAGCTGGAAGCCCTCAAAGGCACCCAGGAGTCACTGGAGAGACAGAGGCAGGACTCAGAGGAGCGTCATCATGCAGATGTCCTGTCCTATCAGGTAACCTGGGGCAGTGGGCAATGCCCAGAGATCGTCTGCTGCTGGGAAAGAGCAGTACTGAGGTTTTGGGGACACTCAGGGCTCTTACTAGAGCCACACTTCCCCAGGGATCAGGTATCCAGAGCCTGAGGTGGTGTCCAGGCTGTTGTGTCCCTCATCCACGACAGAGATGCCACATGGGTCTGCCTGGCATTGCCTGTGACCGACATCTCACCATGGAAGCATGTTCAGGTTTCAGGCTGTGCCTTGTGTCCCAAAGCCTGGAAGTGAGGGCTGCATCGGGAGGTGGTCTTGGACTGAAACACTGTCCCCACAGTGATGCCCCATCCTCATCAGCCTCAGGCTGAGGTTTGGTGGCCACTGGACTCGCCCAAATCCTAAAAGTGTTTCCACAGCTCATCCCTGCTGGAGAGAGCACTGGGAGAGGGCCAGGGGCTCAGCTGGCAGCAGTGCAGCTCCTTGCTGAGGGGGTGCAGGGCTCCTCCCAGGGAACAGCCCCTGGATGTGTTCCCTCCCCCTCCTCTGCAGGAGGAGGTGACTGCAGACCCCTCTGTGAGGACACACTGCTGCTGGACACCACGGGACAGTTTAGGGATACTTTATGTCTCCCTGCTCCTGGGGACTCTGTCGTGTGTGTCCCCACCCATGTCGCTCTGTCTGCCCACAGGAAACCATCCAGCAGCTTGACAATGAGCTGAGAAACACCAAGTGGGAGATGGCAGCTCAGCTCCGGGAATACCAGGATCTGCTCAACGTCAAAATGGCCCTGGACATTGAAATCGCTGCCTACAGGTACAGGGTGGACAGGGGAAGGTGTGTGTGTGGGGGGGTCTCAGTCCGGTCTGCTCAAGGTCCCTCCTTAACACCATCCACCCTCCAAGACCATGATGGGCAACATCCAACTGGATGATCCAGCAATGCACCTGGTAGAGGGAAGGGTGAGGGAACCTGCCCAGCCCAGGGCATGGGAGCAGGAGGGTCATCCAGGACAGGGCAAGGAGAGAGATGGAGCTGCAGGGCATGGCTGGCAGCTCCTGGTCATGGGAGGAGATGAGAAGCCATCACTGACTGCCCTACTCTGGTCTCTTCCTGGCAGAAAGCTCTTGGAAGGAGAGGAGTATCGGCTCGAGACCGGCATTGGGATGCTCTCCTACCCCGAGGTGGTCCCCAAGGCCCCCAGCATCACCACCAACATCAAGGTGAAGAGTGAGGAGAAGATCAAGGTGGTGGAAAAATCTGAGAAGGAGACGGTGATTGTGGAGGAGCAGACGGAGGAAATCCAGGTGACCGAGGAGGTCACAGAGGAGGAGGAGGAGGCTGAGAAAGAGGCTGGAGAGGAGAAAGCTGAAGAGGAGGAGGAAGAAGAGGAGAAAGCTGAAGAAGAGGGTGAAGAAAAGGCCAAATCTCCTGCAAAAGAGGAAGCCAAGTCCCCAGAGAAACCTGAGTCCCCTTCAAAGGAGGAGGCCAAGACCCCAGCAGTCAAGTCCCCTGAAAAGCCCCCAACTCCCTCCAAGGAGGACGCCAAGACACCAGTTGTGAAGTCCCCAGAAAAACCTGCAACGCCCTCAAAAGAGGAGGCCAAGAGCCCAGCTGTCAAATCCCCTGAGAAGCCACCAACTCCCTCAAAGGAGGAGGCCAAGACCCCAACCATAAAGTCTCCAGAGAAACCTGCACCTCCTTCAAAGGATGAGGCCAAGACCCCAACAGTGAAATCCCCAGATAAACCCACACCCCCATCAAAAGAAGGGGCCAAGACTCCGACTGTCAAGTCCCCAGAGAAACCCTCAGCGCCCTCTAAAGAAGAGGCCAAGAGCCCAGCTGTGAAGTCCCCAGAGGCACCTGCAACTCCCTCAAAGGAGGAGGCCAAACCCCCCTCTGTCAAATCCCCAGAAAAACCTCTGGTCCCCACAAAGGAGGAGGCCAAACCCCCAGCTGTGAAGTCCCCAGAGAAGCCCCCAACCCCCTCGAAGGAGGAGGCCAAGCCCCCAACTGTGAAGTCCCCTGAGAAAGTCAAATCTCCTGTGAAGGAGGAGGCCAAGTCTCCAGAGAAGGAAGTGGCCCCAGCCAAGGAGCCAACCCCGACTCCAAAGGAACCGAAAACCCCTGTGAAGGAGGAGCAGCCCAAGGAGGTGAAGACTCCCTCCAAGGAGGAGGGAAAGAAGGAGGAAGCTCCCAAGGACATCCCGGACAAGGTTGAGGAGAAACCCAAAGAGAAAGTGGCTCCTGTGCCACAGCCTCCAGCTCCTCAGGCGAAGGAGACCACCAAGCCAAGCCCCAAACCTGCTGAAGAGGGAAAAGCTGAGAAGGAGACTCCACCAAAACCTCAGCAGGAGGTTGGCAAAGCAGCTGCCAAAGAGGCCGAGAAGCCAAAGGCTGAGAAGGTAGAGGAGCCCAAGAAAGAGAAGGTGGAGGAGCCCAAGAAAGAGAAGGTGGAGGAGCCCAAGAAAGAGAAGGTGGAGGAGCCCAAGAAAGAGAAGGTTGAAGAGCCCAAGGAGAAGGTGGAGGAGCCCAAGAAAGTGGAAGAATCCAAAGCTAAAGCCAAACCCAAAGATGAGCCCAAAGCCAGCAAGGACCCCCCCAAGGCCGAGGCCCCCTCCAGCAAGGAGGGCTCAGCCCCGGAGCCGGCACCTGCTGCGGGGAAGAAGTGAGTGGAGAGTCTTGGGTGCCAAAGGGCACCTCTGGGCACGGGGGCTGCTCCGCTCCCCTCCGACAGCCGGGCCCGGGCTGGGACCCCCAGGCTGGGCTTTCCCTTAGCAATAGGCCCGTGTGAGAGCTTCCCTTGCAGAACGTGCCCTTCGCCGAGCGCCACATTTAACACTTGAATTATAACCCAGGAGAAGAGGGGGGACCCCGGGGAGCCCCCACCGCCCTTCTCCTTTAAGTGCATTTATTTAATGTATGTGCAATGGATGGATGAGTGCAATGCAGAGCTGTAGCTGCTTGGGGGGGGGGGCTGGTGGGGTCCTGCCCTGCCCTGGGGTGGTCACTGTCCCTCGGAGCAGTGGTGGGAGAGGCTGGGAGCTGCAGGAATGCTCACAGACACACACGGTGCACCAGGAACCTCAGCCCACTGATACTTGCTTACTGTGCAATAACCAAATAAAAGTGCTTACAGAGACATCTCGGCTCTGCTGGTCTGTCCTGGAGGGGAGAGAGGGAAGGCAGGCAGGAATGGGGGGGTGGGATCTGTCAGCCAGTGGGAAAACAAATCCCACAGCAGACACGGAGGACCCTGTGTCCTGAGGGTGGAAACAGGGCCAGCCCCCCACTATGCTTTCCAAGGGATTTCAGTGTGTTTTTTCCCTTTCTTCCCTTTTTAAAGGGTCGCTCCAGAGGGAGTGGGAGGGCCTGGATTAAGTCAAGGGCTGCAGCACTGCCCTGAGAGCAAGTGCCGTGGGGCAGCAGGAGAGGGGCTGTCAGCACTCCTGGAGGAGAAATCTCTCCCATGAAAAGCTGGGGGGCAGCACAGACAACGACCTTGAGAGTGGGGATGGAGCCCCAGCTCTGCCAGCCTGGACATCGGACAGGACCCGTACAGGACCAGGGGCTGAGGAGGGGACACATCCCAACCAGATGCCAACCAGAGTGAGTCAGAGTGCTGGGATGCCCCAACCCTCCTCCTGCCTCTCCCAGGCAGGAGGTTCTGCTCCCCTCCAAGCCCAGGAAGCAGCAAAGCCCCCCCCAGTTGCAGGGATTGTGCTGAGTGGGCTGGGAGCCAGTGCCAGCAAGGACAGGCTGGGGCTGCAGTGCAGGCTCCGGAAAAGAGCTATTTTTAGCCATAGCAGTTTTTAGCCACTTCAGCTCCCAAGTCCCTGTGGTGGAGATGGGAGGGCAGCAGGCAGGCAGCATCCCAGGGAAAGCTGACAGAGCCAAGGGCTGGGAATAGGCCTTGCTGCAGCCCTCCCACATCCCCCCAGCCCAGCCCTTCGCACAGACAGGACATATACGCTTTTCCTTTAGTTCAGTTTAATCCCTTTGCATACAAAACAAACCCCAAAATCTTGGAAAAGGAGCTGAAATGATGGGATGGGGACACTCCTTCTGCCCATCCCAGAGAGATTCCCGGGAGTCTCAGCGATGGCTGAAGAACCCCTGGGGGTAGTTGAACTTGAAGGGCTTCAGGCGCAGGGGACCCCTGGAAGAGGAGGAGAGGGAGAGCCCATGAACCCACAGGGCTCAGGAACCCCATGGCACCCACAGAAAGGACTCAGTCCCGGGGTAATGCCCAGCTGTGGCAGCAGATCCACAGAGGACATGCTCTAAAGGGACAGCAGTGCCCTCAGGGTCCCCCCAGCCCCCTGAATCCCCCCCAGCCCCTCACTCCAGCGACCCCCTGGGGCTCTCACCTGACCAGGCGCAGACACATCTTCTCCTGGGGGAATTCCTTGGGCCCCTCCACGCTGGGGTCGTGGGGCTCTGTCTCCAGGTACACGTCCAGCACCATGCACAGGCGCTGCAGCTGGTTGGTGAGGAGCTGGTAGCCTGGTTTGGGTCCCCACAGCTCCTTGTAGTACACATTGACCTCGCTCTCCATGGCCTGGAACAGGGATTAGGTCGGCTCAGGCTTGGATGTCTGCTCTGCATTCCCAGAACCAGCTGCTGCACCCAAGTGCCCAGCCACCAGCTCATCCCAACATCTCCCTTATTATGGACACAGAACTGCTGGAGACACCTCAAGAAGAGCCAGGGGTGCTCCAGCCTCCTCCCTCTGCCCCTCCCCACATTACCCGAATGTTGTCATCGTTGCTGCTGTTCCGCTCCCCCTTCCAGTTGAGGCACAGGCTGAAGACAGGTGGAAGTGTGGAATAACCTGGATTCAGGACCACGGCTGCCTGGAGCTTGGCTGAGCAGGGAAGAGATGTCATCCACCAAGAAGGAGAAGGTGAAGGAACCCAAAAGAGAGAAGGTGGGGGAGTCCAAGAAAGTGAAAGACCCCAAAGTTAAAGCAGAACCCAAAGATGAGCCCAAATCCAGCAAGGACCCCTCAAGGCCAAGACCCCTTCAGCAAGCAGGGCACAGCCCTGGAGCCAGTGGCTGCTGTGGGGATAAAGTGAGTGGAGAGTCCTGGGGCCTCCAACTGGGGGATTTTTCCATGAAGATCCCTAAAAGCTGCCCTGGGGGTGTCTGATGTGGGGAGTGGGAATTCCCAGGGGAAGGAAACTCTCACCTGTTCCCCTCTCTATCAGGGCCATGTAGTAGAGGTGAGTGTCCTCAGCCAAGCCGGCCTCTATGACATCCTTGGTGTAGGGCAGCTCCTGCGAGGAGACAGGGAGGAATGAGGGGCTGATGATGCCCTGTGGGACCTGGAAGGGAACTGGAAAGGATTCAGCCTCTTGCTTGGCACCTACAGCATAATCCTCGTAGGGAATGGCCGTCCACTTCACCAGGCGTGAGACGATCTTGGTCGGGAAGAGCTGCTGGCACTCACTGGAGACCGGAATGACACCGTGCTCTGGAAGCAGGGACAAGGCCACCTGAGCAGGGCAGGGCTGGGGACACAGCTCTGTCACTGTCCTGCAGCAGGGATGCTCTCAAACCGGGATCTGGGATGTCATTATCCCTCAGTGCCTCCACCTGATGCCCAGCAGGAGCAGCAGGGCTGCAATCCCACTGGATCCCTGGGCTATGTGACAGGCACATGACATATGAGGGGTATGGCTCACCTCCCACCACAGCCCAAATCGCTTCCCAGCACTGGGATGGCCATTCCCAAAGGGGTGCTGGGCACTGACAGGGGCACAGCCTTCCCCTGCCACCCAAAACAGGGCAGTTCCCTTTATCCCTGCTACCCTCAGGGACAGAGGGAACGAGTGGGAATGCTGAGGGCGGCACTGCCACCCATTAGATGTGACATCAGCCACCCCGCCACTGCACCCTTGTCCCCAGGGATGGGTGGGCAGCCTGGCAGGACCATGTCGCCGCACCCCTGTCCCCAGGGAGCCTGGCACTCACCGAGGGAGGCAAACTGTTTGTGGAGAGCCAGCCGGGACTGCAGGCGGCTCCGCAGCAGCTTCACCGTCAGCTCCATGTGACTGGCACTGAGGGAGTTGTCTGCAGCCACTGTGTGCTGTGGGAAGGAGGGATGTCAGGTCAGGAGCCACCCCACCCCAGGGACAGGAACCCACTGGGTCACTCAGTGTCACCAACAGGGCTCAGATACCCCATGTGTGACATCCCGGCCACAGGGGCACCGTGGGTTGGGAGCAGCTGGTGCCAGCAGCAAGGAGGGCAGGACACAAGAGTTCTCACAGTGTCCCCAAACCTTATCTGGGTGTTTTGGGGGAGAGGGGAGAGGGTGTGCCGTGCCTGAGGCTGATCCTTGGGGAAGTGCAGACCTCCCAGCTTCTGCACCCACACGTAGGGGTGCCCCAGCTCCGTCACGTAGTCACTCAAGGTCAGGATGCTGTGGGGACAATGAGGAAGGGTCACATCACCCCAGAGCATCCCCACACCCTGAGAGCAGGGGCTGCTTCCTCCTGCTGCCCATGCTGTGCCTGGTGAGCCCCCAGTGGCATCTGGCAGGACACAGGTCTGGGAGGGACATGCCAGGCCAGGAGTGGGGTGTTCACACCAACCACCCCACACTCACCCCACTTTATCAAACTGGAACTGGTTGGCTGGGTTGGGCGTTTTCCTCCCGTGGTCTCCTGGATAAAGGCAGTTGAGGAGGGAGTCTGGGGAGAGCAGGTCCCTGGCAGGAGGAGGAGAGAGGTCAGTCAGCAGCAGCCTGGGTTCCACATCTCTCTGGGATGGCCACTAACAGGCCCCGAGCTCAGGAAAGGAGATTATGAGGTCCATGAGATCAAGACTAGAATGGCTTTCCCCTAATTCCACTCAAAAAGAAGATCTGTCTCCACTCTGGCTGGGGAAAAGATGGAAATCACAGGGGTATCAACTTCCCAGGAAGCTGCTCCCCCCAGTCTAATAAAATTCTGACTGTATTCCCAAGGCTGACCAAGCACAATGGGCTGTAGGATTTGGGGTTTGGCTCAAGGCACAGCTTCCCTGGTTCGGGTAACACAGCCAAGGGCAGCAGGATGGAGGGAAGAACACCCTGCATGGGAATTCTAACAGATGTCATGGAGGGTTTGGGATATCTACAGGGGAAAGAGAACACCAACAGGGAGGCTGCACATGGGACAGGCTGGGAGGCAGCACTTGCTTCCAGGTAAGCCCAGACCTGCCTCTCCCACCTCTCCTCTTCCTCAGGCACCTCCTCCTGTCCCAGGAAGAGCCACTAGAGAAATGGCAGCTGATGGGAGCTCCCTGGGCAGGTTCCCACTGCTGCCACTTCAGCTATTCCTCACAAACCAGGCTCCAGAGGACTCTGGGGAGCACAGAGAGAGGCAGCTGCATCTCCAGAGCTCAGTACAAGGTGACCTGCAGAGCAGGCAGGTGAGGGAGCTGCCAAGCACTGGCTCAGGGAGGGAGGCTGAATGTGACAGCAGGAGAGGCTCTGCCTCAGTTCCCAACACCTCTGGCACTGCTAAAGGCTCCCAAACTCCCTGACTGTGGCTTGGCATGGTAGAGGGAGAGGAGGAAGGTGCCGGGGCTGTGCAGGGCTCCTGGATCCCACGAGGTTCCTGCCCAAAGAGCTCCTCACTCACCCAGCACTGATGGCCGTGGTCATCTCCATGGCCGTGGTCACCTTGGCTTTCACCGTCATGACGTTGAGGTTCATCAGGTAGTGGAACGTCAGGTGGAGCACGTTCTCATCTGTGCCAGGGAAAGGGGAGCATTGGTGGCTGCTCCAGCTGGGAGTGCTCTGCAGAGCAGGACACCCCTCACTGCTGGGACAGCAGCAACCAGGGGAGTGAGGAGGTGTGGGACCAACTGGAGGCACTGGGACCTCAACACAATCCCATCAGCGTTTCCCAGGTGGTGCCTGTCAGGCCCAAGACCCCAAAAGAAGAGAAAAGCTCCCAACTAGATGGAGGAGCTTCAGAGCAAGGTCACCCTGTCTGTGTGGCTGAGAGGAGCTCGGGGAGGCAGAGCTGATAATCCACCTTGTCCAGCCTCAGCAAAACCCCTGCACAGCCTCAGCTCTGCCTGAGGACCCCAAGCTGCTGCTGGGCTGTCCCTGGCCTGCTGTCACTGCCCTCACCTTTGCACTTCAGGTCGATGGTGACAGACAAAGGGTGTCTCTTGAGCATCTCCTTGCGCTTGTCGTCCAGCTGCACACCCAGGGTGGGCCGGCGCCGCTTCTGGGGGGAGCAACAGCTGTCAGAGCCTTCTCCTGCTCCTCCCCAGCCCATGGGACCCACCTCCCCACCCCACTGCTCTTTCCTTCTCCTTCAGTCCCCCAGTCCCCATCAAAGAGCTGCCCTGGGGAGGGAAGGGAGCAGGAAACCCTCACCCAGTTCATGTCATTCCTTCAGCTCCCAGAAGCATCCTCACCCCTGGGAGACAAGGACCCAAAAGCTAGCCCCAAAAGTTTCCCCACTGTAAGAGGCACAACTGAAAATCACAGAATCATTCGGGTTGGAAAAGCCCCTGAGACTGAGTCCAGCACTGCCAAGGCCACCACTGACCCCTGTCCCCAAGTGTTACATCCACAGGGCTGGTAAATCCCTCCAAGGATGGGGACTCCACTACTGTCTTGGGCAGCTGTGCCAGGGCTGGACAGCCCTTTTAGTGAAGAAATTTCCCCTAATATCCAACCTAAATCTCTCCTGGCACAGCTTGAGGCTGTTTCTCCTTGTCCTGTCCTTTGTGCCCTGGGAGCAGAGCCCAACACGCCCTGGCTCCTCGCTCCTGTCAGGGATTGCAGAGAATTCCAGGTCTCCCCTGAGCCTCCTTTTCTCCAGGCAGAGCCCCTCCAACTCCCTCAGTCTCTCCTGGGGCTCCAGCCCTTTCCCCAACTCCGTTCCCTTCTCTGGACACCTGAGGCCCTTCCCTTTACTTTTCCCCCCAGGACAGCCCAATACACTCAGTGCTGATGCTGAGGGTTGGGAGTGGAGGCTTACACCCCCCTTCAAGCTTTGATGCTGGGGGCAACCAGCACCTACAGCCTCTTCCCAGCATCCAGTAGGAATTATCTGTAGGATAAACACCTCCTTGAAGGAGTGCTGAACAACCTCTGGTGCAGAGAATACTTTTGGCAAGGGATGGACACAGATCCCTCCCTGTTGGACACCAGCTCCCTGCCCTCAGGCTATTTATACAAAGTGGAACAGCTCCATCCGGAGCTGCCAGGCAGGATGTGTGTGGTGGGACACGAGTGGAGCAGCTTTGTATCCTGGCTCTCCTGCATTTAGGACAGAAACTGGAAATGGCTCTTCTCTCCTCCCAAGATATGCCTGGATTTAACACCAGTGCACCTCCACACACACTCACAGTGAGCAGGGACAGTTCCCAGCCCCTCAGGCCCAGCTTTCCCAGTACCTCCCACGATATGGTGTTGGGAGAGGACCCAGAGGGGATAGAGCTGCCCCTTACCGTGGTCTGCTCCTCCTCCGCGTCGGAATCGCTCTCGTCATCTGCACAGAGAGAGGGGAGTAAGCAGGGACCACCCAGGGCTCAGCTCTCCCACTACCAGCCCTTATTCCAAGGGATGCTCCCCCAGACATCCCTTTCCCGACAAAAGCAAGGTCCCAGGAGCTGCAGACACACGGGAACATGTCCCCAGTGCAACACCCCAACTCACCTTGCGAGTCCTCGGGTGGCTTGTACAGGGCCTTGGCTTCCTCCACACTCCCCTCAATGGCCACCACCAGCTTCTTATCTGCAGAGGAGATGGGAAAACTGAGCCAGGAATCACACTTTTGTGTGGGAAAGCAGTGGGGCAGAGCAGCCTTGCCCCAAAACCTCCCACTTCATGGTGGAGGAAGCTCCAACAAAGCTCAGTGGGAAGAGGCAGCTGTCCAAAAGGATCCCTGAAGGGCTGGATCTCCTGGGCAGGACGGGATCAGAGGAAGTAAATGCTGGGTTTTTGGGGACTCCCCCTGGAAACCATAAAGGCCAAATCTTTATTGGAAGCCAAGAGGGGCTGGCACCCCTTGGTGTCTGGCTGGCATAAGCAGGAAGTGAGGAGTGGTGCCAGTAGGGCTGTGGATGCCTATGAACAGGGACCTGCTGTGGCCAAGTGCCACAGTGTCATTCCATGTCCCTCTGTCCCACTGCCAGAGGGGGTGAGCAGGTGGCACTACAGCCACTGGCCACTGACCCCTTCCAGGAAACCTCTCCTGACTCAGGGAAACTCCAGGAAGCCCTGTGAAATACTAAGCTTCCCAAGGGGATGAAGGCTTCCAGATGATGGGCTGGAAGAGCCTCTGCAAGGCCAGGGAAAGGGTGTCCCCACCACCCACGGGTGACACAAGGCAGCTCTGGGGAAGCTGTGACAGCACCAAGGCAGCTCCAAAGCTGCAGGGACACCCCTGCTGACCTTGGGAAGAGGGGAAGGGGTTGGAAGCAGCTTCCCAAGCAGTTCTCCCAGTGAGGCAGCTGAGCAAACAAGGTTTCAAATGCTGCTGCCTCATTGCTCTGGCCATGGGGCCACCCTGGTGCTCTGGGCTCAGCAGAATCCCACAGCAAACAGGGTGGTGGTTCCTGCAAGCAGGAGTGAAATCTGGCCTGGGGGGGGGTTATGATCCCAAATCCCTCTCTGGGGGCCGTGTTCCTGCTCCGTGCTCACCACAGGCCTGTCCGTAGGCGCTGGCTTGCACAAAGAGGACGTAGAGCGGCGGCGGGAGGTGCCGGGCGGTCTCGTACTGCTTGTGTGCCTGGTCAAAGGGCATGAACAGGTATTCCTGGACAGGCAGGGAGGCCTGGGGAAACAGGGACAGCCTTCAGCACCGGGAAGGGAACAGTTTGTCCTCCTCACCCCTCTCGAGCAAGTGGGAGATGGAGCCAGCACTGGGTTACAGAGCACAGGCACAGCGAGCCCCAGGGAAGGGCTGGGAATGCTTTGGAGCTGAAAATAACCCAGTTCCTTCCCCTGCTCTTCCCTCCCAAGACAATTGCAGGGGGCTGGAGCAGCGTGGGGCTCTCCAGGGAAAGGCACATTTAGCGGCTCCTCCAGCTCTGCAGGAGTTGCCGCATAAACAAGGAGACTCTGGAGGGGTCTCAGCATGAGGGGGGTGAGCCCCTCACCCACCCTGACTGGGGATGAAACATCTCCACATTCCAATCAGCCCCTGGGAGCACGACCTCAGCTCAGCCCCACTGCCCTTGTCCCCTCCTGCAGAGCTCAGGTACCTGCATGATGCTGTTGAGTCGAGGCTGGAGGCTGCTCAGATATTCCTTCTTCACCTCAATCTCCTTCAGGATCTTCTCCTTGCTGGACAGGCATTCCTTGTACTTCTCTGCCAGCCTGGGGGTGGGAATTCTGTTACTGCCACACACCAAAGCCATAAAACCTGCCAGGATGCACCTGGGTGATGGGCCCCAGTTCTCCTGACCTGACACAGGTCACTGCAGGAACCAGGAGAGCTCAGATACAGGGATAAACCAAGAGCTCCTAATGCCAAGGGCAAGTGGGGGCAGAAGGAACTGGTTAGAGCTGGAAAACAAACAGGGAGACCAAGGAGAAGCTCAGCCTCATGCTGTGCTCTCAAAAAGGGCAGCAACAGGACCTTCCCTCAGGAGATCTGCTCCCAGACCAGCAGCCTCGACCTCACCAAGCTCCCAAAGAGGCTTTTCCACTTCCTATCACGTCACATAGTCAAGGTTTAACACAGAAAATAGAGGGAAACATAAGCTCACCATGACACTCCAAGCCCTGGGTACACCTTAAACACATTAAATCAGGGAGCACACATTAAATCTCCTTATTGCTGTAGACTGCAAGCCCTTTCCCAGCAGGAGCAGAGAAGCTGGGAATGGGAGTGAGCTGTCCAGAACAAGCACTCCCCAAGGAGAGAACAACAGACCTGACATTGCAGGACTTGAAAACTTCTGTTTCCAAGCAAAACTGTATTTGTGGGGGGTCAATGGAGCCCCCAGCACAAGTTTTTTGAGGTCCACCTTTCACAAACTTTCCAAGGTAATTTATGGATGGATGTGAACAAATACAGTGTTGGAATTGCCCAAAACACCACTGGCATCTGCCCTCGAGGCATGAACAGGCCATGTCCCACCTCAGCAAAATGCCATTCCCTGGACACCATGGGGTGACAACTGGGAATTCCAAGGCATCTCAGCAATTTACCTGTGGGTCTCCAAGAGGTTTGCAATGATCATTTTAATTAGAACCCTCAGAGCTCTCCAGGCTGAACATTCCCTGTGTGTGTGCTGCAGGCAGAGCCAGATGGAAGATCCTAGCTGTGCCTTCCACCAGGAAAAAGATGCCAGGTTTGTGGGGAAGGGTCTGGGAGAAGGGAACACGAGGGGTTGGAGCCACCCAGCAGCTCTGACCAGTCTGCCCTGAGCTGCCCTCAGGCAGCACCGACCAGCACGTTCCGACTGATCCTTCCAGAAGGCTGCCCCTGGACTCTGCCTGACTGTTATCCAAACACAGGAATGCTGTGTCATGTTTGCTTTTCCCACAGGGCAGCGGTCAGGCAGCAGCTGAGCCCTTGGACAGTGGTGACAGGGTGGATGGTTGGCAGCTCCAGCTGAGCCAGGCAGAAAAGGGATCAGCAGGCAGGGAAAGAAAACTGCCTGACCTATGGAACACGGATCCCACCAAGTGCAGCTCCACACAGAGGGAAACTCTCAGTCACACAATAAATGTGTCACTTGTTCTACACTGATCCAAGAGGGTGTGAAAATAATCCCCCATGTTTGCTGTTCCAGCAGCTCCCGGTGCCTGTGCAGGTCCCTGGAGCAGGGACACGGAATGGGAACACTGTGGTCCCACCTCTTGCGCTGCTCCAGCTCCCAGTCCAGGCGGGCCAGGGTCTGCTGGTGGGGCTCAGCCAGGGTGATGGCAGGGCGGCTGATTTCAGGGGGGGCCTCTCTGTAGAACTCCTCCAGGCTCACCAGCTCAATCTCCTCATGCTTGGACCTGCAAGGACAGATGGATCAGGTCAGGGAATAGTGGGAAGTGCTGCTGCCCAGCCAAACTCCACATGTCCCATGGGGGAGTGTTCCACTGGTGCTTCCTGACCCAGCTTCCCTCTCTGTGTGAACCACATCAGAGAACTGAAACTGCTTTCTCTAACATTGTCTGTGCCTGAAACGGCTCCAGGGGGGCTGGAGAAACACTTGGGACAAAGGTATGGAGGGGCAGGACAAGGGGGAATGGCTTCCCATTGCCAGAGGGATATTGGGAAGGAACTGTTCCCTGTGAGGGTGGGGAGGGTCTGGCACAGGCTGCCCAGAGAAACTTTGGCTCCTTCCCCAGAAGTGTCCAAGGGCAGGTTGGACGGGGCTTGGAGCAACCTGGGATAGTGGAAGGTGGAACTGGATGAACTTTAAAGTCCCTTCCAACCCAAACCATTCCATGGTTCTGATGCCTTAAAGGGTATGCTTAATATTTTTGAGAATTCACTTTAGCTAGGTAGCTGGATAACTTGGAACATTAAGGGCCAGAAGAGCCTGTGTTCCAGTGTGTTTGCATTCTTGTGTATAGATAAGTGGGGTAGAAGACAAAACATAGAGTTAGGCTTCCAGGCCTACTAGAGGGTGGACATAGGTGGGGTTAAGTAATAAGGGACAATTCTGTTGGATGTTGGGGGAACACAGAGGTAAGATGGACTTTAATTAGATAGTATGGGGGAAGGGCACTCCAAATGTTACAAAAATGGGAAGATTGTTATGATTTTCCTCTTTGGATCACCAGGCATTGACCAGTAAAGCTGCTTCTGCCCTTCACTCTGTGGTTTTCAATTTTTTTATCTGTCACCCTTAAGGCAT
Organism: Serilophus lunatus; assembly: GCA_013399895.1. Taxonomy (NCBI): domain Eukaryota; kingdom Metazoa; phylum Chordata; class Aves; order Passeriformes; family Eurylaimidae; genus Serilophus; species Serilophus lunatus. Next base: position 101,030 of record VXBA01004917.1, read on the forward strand.
CAGTTCTATAACTGGAGCACCCGCTCTCCTCCCACAGGGAGCTCAGCAACATGACCAGAGCTCTCAGATGCTGGAAGGCTCCACCCACCCCAGACACACCATCCCTCTCCCTCCTCCCTGGCCAAACTCACTTGAACTCCAGGCACTTGGTGATCTCCTTCTGCAGGTGCATCACCTCGTAGAGCAGGTTCTGGAGCTGCAGGTGATACGCATCCACCTTCTGCTTCGCCTGGAACACGGACACGGCCAGAGCAGGGAGGGAGCTGACACCTTCCTCCCAGGAAAAATACCTCAGGAGAGTCTCCAACCCTCCCCCCTCCCCACATCACCTGGGGACAGCGGGTTTTAGGCTGTGCAACAATGTTTTGGGGGAATTATGGCATGTGGGAAGGAAAGATTGTGGCATCAGCCTGATTCTGCTCCTTCCAGAGTGTTTCCAAGCCAAGGCACAGGGCAGACACCCATTTACACCCCAGCCTATTGAGATGGAGCTTTCTGACCCCCAATATAGTCAAGACTGGAGCAGACACCATCACAATTACAGCTCCCCTACACCCACCAGTTTATCGGGATCGGAGCCTCCCATAAACCTCCAACTCAGCCCCTGGTTGTGTGTAACTCCTGCGTGTAACTCCCCACACAGAACAGGCACAAAGAGCAGCATCTGCCCCCACAGCCCAAGGTGGATGCCTCACTCCAGCCCCCTTTACCTCGTGGGTCTGGTCCCTGCCTTTCTTGAGGCGGATGTGAGCCAGGCGGTTCAGCTTCTTCAGGGTCATGAAGTGCACACAGCTCTGGACACGGCGCTCGTCGATCTCCGAGGCCTGAGGGGCAGCACAGGGGGGTTGGAAGCAGGAGGGATGGCTGGCCCCAGAGCCCCTCTGCTGCAGGGAATTCCTGCAAAAGGTGGGCTCCTCGCTTTGCCACGGAGCCACATTTATGTCACTGGGGCTTCCTCTCACTACAAGAACTCGTTGGAAGCAACTGGGAGGGTCCAGGCTCCTCAGAAATCACTCCAGTGATTTGTCTCAGTAGGAGCAGAGGTGGTTGGGCCTGGAGCACCCGACATGTCCCAGGAGCCTGGGACAAGGGAGGCTGTTCCATTTCCAGGGCTCAATTCCTCCCCAGGAACCCAGGATAAAAGGGGCTTTTCCCCTTCCAAGGATCAACCCCTAACTCAGGAGGCTGGGACAATGGAAGCTGTTCCATTTCCAGGGCTCAATTTCCATCCAGGAACCTGGGACAAGGGAGGCTGTTCCATTTCCAGGAGCTCAATCCCTCCCTTGACTTCTCTGACTCTCCCCAGAAGCCCTCACAGCTCCTGCTCCCATTTCTCTGGGTTTAAAGGCAAAGCCCCAAAGGACAGACCTGTTACACCACAGGCCGAGGCCTCTCCTTACATTTTCCTTGATCCCTCGGCTCTTCAGCTCCTGGATCTCTGCCATGAGCCTCTGCAGCTCCTGGCAGGTCTCCCTGTAGAGCTCGTAGTCCTTGATGGGGTCACGCAGATCCACCTCACTCTCCTCACTGTAGTACCTGACATCCTGCAAAGGCAAGAACACCTTCCATGGCTCATTCCTTCCACCTGGAATGGGCCTTGGGACACCAGGTGCAGCTCCTGGCTCTGCCTGTGAATCCCATGGCTTTCCACATGGAGAACCCTCAGTTCCAACCATCCCAAACACAAACCCACCAGTCACCCGGTTTTTAGGAGTTTATTCTAAATTTAAAGTGGGATTTTGGGGTGTCCTGTGCAGGGTTGGACTCAATGATCTTTGTGGGTCTCTTCCAAATCAGGATATTCCATGGTCACAGAGGATAAACCAGGAAGGTGATTCCTCCTCCACCCTCATCCCCACTCTGGCTGATCCCACATCACCCTGCTGCTCACACGAGGGTTGGAAAGAACCAGGAAGAATCCCAAGGGATCTTCAGCCTTGTGCTCACTCTCCAGAGGAACATTTGTGTCTCCTGAAGGAGCTGGAAGCAGGTTCAGGAATTCACAGTGGGCATTTCACAGGCTCTGGGGAACAGCCTCATAAATCATGGAATGGTTTGGGTAGGAAGGGACCTTAAAGCCCATCTCATTCCATGCCACGGGCAGGGACACCTCCCACTCTCCCAGGTTGCTCCAAGCCCCGTCCAACCTGGCCTTGGACACTTCCAGGGATCCAGCTGCTCTGGACAGCCTGTTTTCCCAGCGGGAAGGCCGGGCCAGCAGGGAGCAGGGTGGGCAGCTCTGTACCTGGTCGGTGTCGCCCTTGCCCCGTTTTCCCTCGGGAGGGACATCCGAGCGGATCACCTTGGGCTTCCTCTTCTTGCTGGACTCCGAGGACATGGTGCAGGGCTGGGGAAGGGAGGGGCACACGGCAAGTCCAGGGGGGAGCAGATCTCGCCGGGGTCGGGGCTGTCCCGCTGTGCCCCCGGTCCAGCTCTCAGCACCAGCAACACGGTGGAGTCGGGGCCTCTGCTCCACCACAGCACTGGGGATCAGCCCCTCCAGAGCCCCCAGACCCAGCACTGCGGGCTGGGAGCCCCCCAGAACCGGGGCCCCGTGCCTCCCCAAAGCACCGAGCCCGAGGCCTCAGCAACCCCCCAGCACGGGGACCCTCGCGCCCAGCCCGGTGTCCCCCCGCATTCCCCATTCCCGGGGTCCCAGGGTCCCCCCGCATTCCCCATTCCCGGGGTCCCGGGGTCCCCCCGCATTCCCCATTCCCGGGGTCCCGGGGTCCCCCCGCATTCCCCATTCCCGGGGTCCCGCTCGCAACCCCCGCACTCACCGCGCCCGCAAACTCCCGGAAGTGACTCCAGGAGGACGCGGCGGGGCGGGGCGGGGGCCCCGCTGCTGCAGCGCCCCCTGGCGGCCGCCGGCGCCACGGAGGACCGGGGGCGTGGCTTCAGCGCACGGGGCGTGGCTTTTGCAGAGGGGTCGTGGCTTCAACAGAGAGGGCGTGGTCACCACCCCAAAATCCGGCCGGGCTTGGGATGGGGTTCCTGATGGAACTGGGGGTGTCCATGGGACTGGGATGGGATCTCTGATGGAGCTGGGGGTGTCCATGGGCTTGGGATGGGATCTCTGATGGAGCTGGGGGTGTCCGTGGGACTGGGATGGGATCTCTGATGGAGCTGGGGGTGTCCATGGGACTGGGATGGGATCTCTGATGGAGCTGGGGGTGTCCATGGGCTTGGGATGGGATCTCTGATGGAGCTGGGGGTGTCCGTGGGACTGGGATGGGATCTCTGATGGAGCTGGGGGTGTCCATGGGCTTGGGATGGGATCCCCCAAAGGCCTGGGGAGGCACGGGATGGGGTCCCTGGTAATGGTGGGGGTATCCATGGGGTTTTGGGGAGCACGAGATGGGGTCTTCATTGGCACTGGGGTCATCCATGTGGCACTGAGGGTATCCCATGGATATCCTATGGGCTTGGGAGCAGCATAGGATGGGGTCCCAGGTGGTACTGGGGGGACCTTGGTGAGGGAGTCCCCAGTAGCCTGGGGGTATCCATAGGCTTGGGATGGGGTCCCCCACAGCATGGGGGAGTATTCCTGGGGATGGAGGAGAATGGGATGAGGTCCTCAATGGCATGGAGGTATCCAGGGGCGTGGGATGGGGCTCCCAGTGGCAATGGGGGCACACTGGGGGTTTGGGGGGACACCTCACTGTATCACAGCACCCACAGATGGGGAGCTCTGGGTGCAGGGGGCACCCACGGCATGGGGCAGGACACGCTGAGACCAGGCTGGGGGGGACCAAGCACCCTCAGCAAACCTCCCCACCCCTGAAAGGGGCCCAGGCTTTGGCATATTAAATATTTAATTGGCAGCAAAGGCATCTGCTGGACTCATCAGGGGCAATTAAGGACCCCTCCCAACCTCTGCAGGCACCCCAGCACCACCATCCCGGGGACCCACCACAGGATGGGGGGCTCCCATGTTCCCCTCCCCCTGCTGTCAATCCCCAAACAGGGCAGGGGAGAAAAGCTGGGAGCTGAGGGGGGAGCAAAGCCCCCCAACCCTTCCCCAGCAGGGCTGGGATGCAGGCAAGGAGCCCCTCGGGGTGCAGGCAGACCCCCCTGCTCAGCCCCTCAATCACTGCAGGGGTGAGATCTTCAGGGGAATCATTATCCGTGATTCCATGGTCCGGATCAGTGGCACTGGGAAAGGAAACAGGAGAGAGAGAGGTGAGGGAAGGGGGTGCCCAGGGTGGGGTGGGGGTGCCCAGGGTGGNATTCCTTGTCTCCTCCCGCGATTGCAGATCCTTGTAGGCTGCAGGGAGAGGATGGGATGGGCACCCTGAGCCCCCCCAGCCCAGCCCCCACTCCAAGGGTCCCCCAGGCTGCCCCCCTCTTACCCCAGAGGTGGTGCACCACGTACAGCTCCCCGATCTGGGAGAAGAACCCCCCGACTGCCTCCTGGTTTTCCTGCCGGTATTTGATGGCCCGAGCCCTGGGATGCAGCAGGGTCACGTCGTGGGGCTGCCCAAGGGGTCCCCCCAGCTCCAGAGGGGCCTTTTCCCACCTCAGCTCCCTCCGTGCTGGGAAACCAGTTGCTTACCAGTTGTTGCCCCATTCGATCATGGTCCCTGGCTGGGAACAAGGGAGGAAAAACCAGTCAGAGCCTCCCTGCTCCTCACCAAGGGGGGAGGAACTGGGGGGGCTTCTCCCCAAAACACCACACAGGACCCTCGCCCCGGGGATACATCAGCCCAAAGACCACCCCGAGGCACGGGCTGACCCCCACCTTCAGCTTGTAGGTCCTCAGCTCGTAGATGTTTGGTCCCTGGCGGGGCTGGGGCTCATTCCAGAAGCTGAATTCCAGGAGCAGCTGGTTCCTGCGGGACAGCAGCATCCGGCTCCTCTCCTTGCGGAACTCCAGGTACTCCTGGGAACAGCCCCAGCCGGGGGTTTGGGGTGAGGGGGTGACACAGCCCGGGGGTGCACAGGGGTCTCACCCCCCCACCATGGTACCTTGTTCTGCCTCAGCTTGCTCATGCAGTCCATGAGCGCCGGGTACCCGCCCGAGAAGCGCCACAGGTGCACTGGAAAGAGGGTTTGGGGGTGGGGAAGGGGGTCAGCACCCCAAATCCCACCCGAGGTCTCTGCCTTGGGCAGTGGAGGCTCCCCTGCCCTCACCTGCCTGGTCCTGCTCTCCATACCACGTGTTCCAGTTGCCCACCAGGTCACAGGGGTAGTCGGGGTCCGAGTGGAGCTTGGGCAGCACCTCCTCTCTGTGGGGGCACAGGGTGGGGGCAGTGGGGTGGGAGGCAGCACCCCAAAACCCTCCCAGTACCCCCCATCTGCCCTCCCAGCAGCACCCATTCCACAGGGAGGGAAACTGAGGCAAGGAGCAGGGACACAGATCCACCCAGGCACTCGAGGAGCTCTGCACAAGCCCTCCCACCCTTTTTGCTCCAGGGCAGCACCCCAGTATCCCGTTGGGAGGCTCGGCATCCCCCCCTCGGCATGCTCACGTCAGCTTGTTGTAGGTTTCCAGGCATTCCGGCTTCACGTTGTGAACTGCAGGGAGAGGAGAGGGGGGCTGGGAACAGGGGGAGGGAAGGCAGAGGAGCCGGGTGGGAAGGGGCAGCACCCCATCTGTCTCCCCTCCCCGGCCCCTGCTTCCCGTCGGGATCACTCACATTGGATCTTGTAGAGGTTGCTGGTCTCCTTCTTGGAGAGGAGGTTGGAATGGGCGTCCTTGCGCGGATCCACCTTGTGCACGAAGAGGGAGCGGAACCAGCTGCCCTCGGCATCCCGGGAATCCCCCCTGCGGGACAGCGGGTCAGGGGAGCGCCCGCCCGCCCCTCCGGGGGGACACACCGGGAATCGCCGGCGGGGGCTGCAACGGGATCCAGAGGCGCTGCCGGTCCTGGGGGCAGCTGCCTCCGCCGCCCGGCCCGGGGGGGCTCGCTGGGTTCCGTTCAGCTCATCTTGGGGCTATGGGAGCCCTGTTCCAGTTCTGAGGTGGGGGCAGTCAGCCTCCAGTTCCAGTCTGTCCCCCAGAATCCAGACAGATCCCAGAATCCAGAAGGATT
>VXBA01004918.1:6999-76487 GCA_013399895.1 Serilophus lunatus
CGCCGCCGCCGCCGCCGGCCACCTCGCTGCTCAGCCCGGGCCCCGCCGTCTCCGCCAGGCCATGCTGCAGGAAGCCGCTCTCCACCCGCTTCAGGCGCTTCACCTGCTTCCGCCGCCGCGGCCGGTACTTGTAGTTCGGGTGGTCCTGCATGTGCTGCACCCGCAGCCGCTCCGCCTCCTCCACGAACGGACGCTTCTCCGCCAGCGACAGCGCCTTCCACGATTTACCTGCACCCACCAACACCGTCAGACCGCCCGCCCACCGCTGGGCGCCCACGCCCGGCACGGAGACCGCCGCCGCCGCCCCCCCGCTCGCAGTCCTGACCCCGAATCCCGCCGGGATCCGCGCTCCTCGCCCTCGGACCCTCCCACCTCGGGACCCCCAGCCCGACACACCCCGGGGCTCCTCGCTCACAGCCCGAACCCTCCTCGCTCTCGCCGATCCGCCCGTCGGGATCCCCCACTCGCCGGGATCCCTTTGACGTCCGCCCGCCCGTCCGCACTCACCCAGCATCTTGCTGAGCTCGGCGTTGTGCAGGTCCGGGTTCTGCTGCGCCAGCCGCTTGCGCTCGTCCTTCGCCCACACCATGAAGGCGTTCATGGGACGCCGGATCCGCGCCTCGCTCTTGCTCCGGCCGCCCGCAGCCCCCGACGGCGCCGCCTCGCCCTTCGCCTTCGCCTCGCTCAGCGGGCTCAGCGCCTCTGTCCACGGGCACACGGCCGGCATCATGATGGGCAGCGAGCACCGCCCCTGCGCCTGGTCGTCGCTGCTGGCGTAGCCCGCATCGGGGCTGCTCATCGCGGGACGGGACGGGACGCGCCGTCAATCGCTGCCGCTGCCGCCGCCGCCGCCACGGCCGAGAGCTCTGGCGGGAGCGCGGGACACACTCGGCTCTCGGGCCCCGCTCGCTGCTGTCAGGACCGGGGCCCGGCCCGGCCCTATTTGAGCTGCGGCGCGGCCAATGGAGCCGCGGGGGCGGGCGCGCAGCCGGACGGCGGCGGTGGCTCCCGCTGCGCTGCGGGGCGGCCCCCGGGGCTCCTCCCGTCGCGGCGGGACCCGGTACCTGAGCAGGTCGCGGGGTCTGGCGCGGGCAGCGCTGCCCCCGCCTCCGTGGGACCGTTGCGGGGTGTCGTTCGGGGGACCGACTGTGCATTCGCAAGTAGCGCTTGGCTTCAGCTCTTCTCTCCCCACTGGCAGCAGGACCGGCCCACCGAGGCCATGCGCTACCGGCATGACCCCGAGCAAACACTCACCCGTCTGGACAACACCAGATATGGCCATCCTTGAGCACAGCAGGCGCAAAAAGAACGAAATGGGCAGATTATTTGTAGCTGTGTTGTGATACCCCGTAAAACAGTGAGATACGTAACCATCTGCTTTTGTAGGCAGATTTGGAATGTATCTTCTGAATAGTAAACTAAGTCATCATCTGTGTCTTAGTTTTACCCTTTAGTGCAACCCGAGCATACTTCACCTCGTAAACCCATAAAACATACAAACTGAGTGGGACATTAGGATACTGAACCCAGAGTAAAGCCTATGAAATATGTCCTATCCCACTTTTTCATACTTCTTACTACAGCTCTTTGGTGTCTGTCAAAAGCGACTATATTTATTTTACGTAGTTATTACTAATAACTTGAACTTCGAAGTACATATTGCTTGTTGCATTGCCTAATGAAGATTTCTCTCATTTGTCTGAATAAATAAACAATAAGTACAAACAGAAGTTTGGTAAAAGCCCATCACTTCAGAATAAACAGAAATTCTATCTCCGTACCTTTGACATACAAGCTAATGGTAAAATATGACGTTTTAACGGGCCCTCTGGTTAATATTTGCATTGTTATGTGCTGCTATTAAATGCATCAATGCTTATTTGAGAAACTGCTGAGCTTTAAACTGAAGATCAAAGAGGTTTATTTGGTTAAGGACACCTTTGTTTGGGTAGCCACTTGGATCAAATAAACCAATACTGTAAGAATTCTTGCTGAAATTTAATGAATGAAACCAAAATCACAATTAACTTATTCTAACATTGGATGCGTAAAGCATGCTCCTTTACTTTTGACAGGCAGTAGAAATTCTAAGAAGAAAAACGCAGAGGTGAACGGGAGCTGCCCTGGACTAACACCAGGGAAGACAATTCTCGAGGCATTTCTGCATTTACGCTTTGTGGTCCTCTCTGATTTTTTGAGATTATAAACAAGCGATGTGTTTTCAGCCTAACGGTATCCTATGTTTGTCCCTGTTTCAAAGAGTCGAAACCTTTACCAAAAGAAGTATCTGCTTAAGCCAAATCATACTTGAAGTTCTAATTTTTTTCCTCCCGTTCAAACACACGCACTGGTCCAAGACAACAAGAGGCAGTTTTTCAAACAGCCTCGCTTGTTTTTCCTTATATCAGATGCTGTAGAAAGCAGTAGAGGAGAAAACAGTGATCCTATACATATGTGTGCATAAACTGATCTCATACTAGCATACAATAACACCGTTCTTGAAAAAGCATTTTGCGTTTAAAATTGACAGTAAAAAAATTAACTGGGACATACTGCGCTTGCAAAGCCTACCATCAGCACAGAACTGGCGATAACCAGGAGAGCTCGTTAGGATTAAAGTGCTTTTCCCCTCGTTTTTAGTCCAGCGCCTCTGGGACACCACCTTAGGGCGTACCCCATTAATGCTAGTGTGCTAGCGGCTTTAGTTTTATGGCTGAGATTGTGACATTTACGGACCCGACGTGCCGGGATTCAGAGCCCTCAATTCCAGGCCGGCTGCCCCAGGACAGTCGACTTCGAAGCATGGCCGATACCCAGAGAAAATTCTGAATTAAAGAGAAACTGAATCGTCTTTGAAAAAAACTCATGTAGGAGGAAAGTGTGTGTAGCTTTCCCCGCAGAAAACAGAATACTTAGCTGAGAGGAAAAGCAACATGACTTCCAAGCAAATCAAAACCCCAGAACGCAATAACGCAGTGCACTAAGGTAGTCGATCCGTTTCCACTGATTGCCAGAGTAGTTCTCAGCTCTCTCCGCAATACTGACTCGGAGAAGACTGATGGACTAAGAGTTTAAAGCGGAGAAGTGAGTATTAGTTGTTGGGGGTTGTTTACCAGCTGATTTTGTTAAAACGTCAAATTCTTCCTTACACTTTAATTTGCAGAAACATTTTCATGAGTCAAGGGAAGGATTTGTACTGAAAAACTTCAGCGATGAGAGGGATTGCTTACAAAAAAAAGTTTAAAACAATTTTTGGGGCTGCCACTTTCAGTAGAAAAGAAAAGGTTTTGCTATATAATCAACATGAGGTAATAAACTAAGCAAACTGCCGCTGACTTTGTTTGGGAGATTTGTTGAAACTGTTTCTACAGCTCATTGATCTGGGATCAAAGAAAGAAAGGTGTGTTTTGAATCTAAGCCGAGAAAGTAAAAGCTCCCTGCTTTGTACAGAAAATGCTGGCAGTTTGTGACCCCTTCAGCAACCCTGGTGTCATAGATTATCTCACCTCTTTTCTAGCTTTTTGGTTTGTCTGTTTAGGTATTTTCGAATCGCAACTTTTAAACACACAGCACGGCACTGCCTCTGACTCCAGTCGGGCTCTGTGCTTAGAACTCACTTCCCTGTAGCGTTTTATAGAGCTTCTTCTGACACTCTCGAAACCTTCGTGGTCGCACGACTCCTGGGGTCATTCGTTAACTTTCCCAACCTAACAATGCCGCCGAGAGTTCATCCTTCTGATTTATTGACCTTTTAAACCCGCCGGTACACAGCGCAGGGGCGCGGAGCGGGGATCCTCCGGTGAGAGATGTGTTTCTATTTCAGGTCCATTACAGAATGCGGTGTTGGAAGTGGTGCTCCCAGCGTTATCAGAGCCGACCACAAATGCCACATGAAAAGCAGCAAACATCCGGAGGGTTTCCTGCAAATCGAGCAGTTTCTCAAGACAAGAGGCTTTTTTTTTTTTTTTTTTTAAACCTGTATTTAAAGGCAACACGCTTCGCCTCTTTAAAGCAGTTCAAAACCACTAAATGAAAGCAGCCCAGCCCGACAGCGGTGCACAGTGCAAGAAATCACCCCGAATGCAGACTTTTCGGGACTTCGCGTTAGGAAAGTGCATGGATTGCAAAGGCCCTGCTCAGGAATGACCCACTATTGAATGGAAAAAATCCAAACCCCCAAAATGAAAAAATCCCTTTCAAAAGCTCTATCGAAACAGCATTAATTACTGTGCAGCAAAGTAATAGTCGCCGGCACTTAAAAAGTGACTACTTCGCCTGCTTCACTTTAATCTGCACATTGCTTTCGGGCAAACGCACACAAACCCCAGGAAAGCTCGCGGCTCACAACTGCCCGCAGTACCCGGAGTGGAGCCACTTCGGTGGAAACACGTCCCGTCCCCGCGGGTTTGGCAGCTGCGGGGGACAGACAATAGGTGTGGGACGGCATGGCCCCACACAGGGAGCTGTCTGCATCTGTGCGCGGCTGTCTGGGGGGCGGCAAGCAGCGGTGTGTTCGCATTTTGGGACCGAAGGGAGGAGCGGGACGTACGCGACTCCCACTCCGAGGTAAGCGTCCTTTCGCCTCCCGGCGGACACTAGCCGTGTCCCTCCTGACCTGACGAGTCACCCGAGGTGGGCAGTGTCCCCTCGCCCTGCCCTGCCCCTCTGCTGCCCGGCTCGGCCCTTTCCCCAGCTCTCCCGCTGGTTTCCCCTGGGGGCGGCCCGCCTTCCCGCAGCCCCCTCGGTGCGGGTTGAAGCAGGGAGAGCCCCGGCACCGAGCAGACGGGAAGTCTGAAAGGGGCCAGCGAGAGGTGCCATGCATTTATCTGCACAAGGGCCACGGGCTCAGCCGCAGCCAAGTCCCCTCTGGGCCAGTGCAGGGATTGCGATGTGTGCCCTTGGTCAGGCTCAGCCTCGGGTCTGGCGAACGCACAGGAGGGAGGGAGACCACCTGGACGACCTTCCCATTTCCTTCATTCTTTCTTCTAGGTGCTAGGAAAAGCATTCTTTATACAGAAATATATACAGTTTGCCATCTGTCGTTCTTTCTGCTGCGCAGTGCCGTGTACCATGCCTGCACTACGGCACTGAAGGACGGTCAGAAAATCTCTTTGAAGGAAATGGCTTTTTTATTGAGTTACTGAACGTCTGCATTGACACTGAAGTCTGACGGTACACTTTCTGGAAGACCTGCGATGGATGGGAGAGCCTCCACTATGCCTCCTTATAGGAAGGAGTTAACTCTCCTCCGACGGGAATTCCTGGGCTTGGCTTTAGCGTGCATGTAACGCCTTCCGTGCCCTTGTCTGAAGGTATAAATCAAATGTATGGGAATCAATGAGAAATGACATGTTTAATTGACACGAGTGCTAGGTGCTTCTGTAATACCCGTTCCAGACAGATACTACGTGGAGCCCAAACAAATTCCAATTAAGTCAATGGCAAATGCTTCTGAGTTTAAATGATAATGAAATCACATTATTTTCACACTGGCACTTTTTTCAAACTGCTAACAACATAATATTTGACTCAAGGTTCATCACCCATTATATTCATAAATTTATCTACTCCTTTAATAGAAAGATCAATTAATGAAACTCAGATCATACAGCTGTTGCATTTTCCTCTGTAAAATAAAATTTAAATTTTCCAACTTCATTCTAGTTTTGATGGCATTTGATTTGAGAAAGAGCTGCATAGGACCACTAAGCACTAGAATAGCTGAGGCCAGGTAGAATTCCCTACACCTGAATTTCTAAGAACAAAAATCCTGCTGGTTTTCATATGGAAGTGCATACAAATAAAAAAAATAAAATAATAAAAAAAAAAAAAGCAGCTTTATACAATGCTGGAGCCATTCCAAAAGATCAGGGATCTGAACTGAACTAAACAATTTGGCCTAGCCTTAATTTGTATTTATGGTAGTTTTGTCAGTACTTGTTCTACTGTAAGATTTATTCTGACGTGCAAGATGCTAAAATCATGGCTTAGTGAAGGACAAGTCATGTAACTGTACAATTAAAAAGCTGATCCCAGTTGCACTGAAATGAAATAAGTTTCTTCTTTGGCATCACATAGCTCCCGGAATATCCTTGACAAGGCTAGAATAATGAATAGCGTGGATATTTTCCATAAGGTAGGCTGTGCTACTATATAAAATGTTACTGCAGTCCTTTGATAGATATCTATATACTGCTTTTTTTAGAAAGCACCAATATTTCATAGTAATTTGAAAGTGTGAAGTTTTTGTCTTTAGCCAGAATAAAATCATTATGTTATACAAATGAGAAAGTAGCTGGGCTTGGAAACAGACAGTTTTCCAACACACAAATTACTTTTGTCACGGAAGGGATGATGTGGGATTTTAACATATGGAAATAATTCTAATGCTAACTGTTTTGCAGAAGCATGCTAGTAATATTAATAAAATTACTAAATGACAACTAAATCCAAATGTCAACAGCAATTGAATCTGCAATTCTGAAGAATCAGCAGTAATGAACGGCTAAAATCAGAGAGAAATTAAGAACAGATTTAAACCCCCAGCAACACTAAAAATGAACAAAACCTCTTTCTGAGATGGACAGTATGATACATTTGTTTTAAAATAAAGTCATAATCCCTGAAATTAGAAGCCATGTTAATGTTTAAAAACACCTTTTCTATTACCTGACCAAGACGTAGGAGTACAAAATATTTTTTTTTTTAAGATAAAACCCAAATTGTTTAAGGTTGCAATTTTAAAAACTGTTCAGTGAAAATGCTTTTGATTTTCATCATATAGAAGGTTCAAGAAATTAATTCAGTTTCATTTCTTGATAGCTGCAGCTGTTTGGTTTTATGAGATTTATTTTCCTTGAGTACTCTTACTGCATACATTTGAATTTTCATATTCATTATTTTACATTGATTAATATTAATTAAAATCTCAATTGTGTTCCATTTAAATGTAATTTAAAATTCTAGATTATAACAAAAAGACATCTGTACTTCTTCCAAATCCAAAGCAGTCAGTCTGATCAAGTTTCTAACACAGGATTTTCAGTGGCACACATCTACTTGCTCTGTTGGGCACAACAAATTCTACAATTTCTCTGCCTAAAATCCATTGGTATTCAATGTTCTGGACACCTTTGACTACCATTGAGCTGTGAAAGAGAAGGAAACAGGCCGTCATGGGATCATGCCAGGCTCAGCTAGTGACATTAAAAAGACAACTAAGCTTCACAAACCTCCAGGCTAAGTTGAGCAATGCAGGTTGGGGTTTTTAATTCAGTCATTAGTAGTTGGGCTTGAGATATGTTTAAAACTACCTAGCTGCAGTTCAGCAGTCACACCTATTTCACTTGCATGGCCTATTTCTGTTAGAATAAAACCCAAGGCTGAAAGTCCCCTGTCTTCCTACTCTGTCCCCTTAATATCACCTTTTTATCTTCACAGCACCCTTTGAAGGGTATTTACTGAAAGGATGAGAGAGCAGTTATCATACAGAACTAAAAAAAAGAAGACCCAAGAATTTCAATAAACTTACTTTGTAGCTAGATCAAGGATTGGAGATTGTCATTCCTATAGCAAACAATTTGCAAGATCTGAGACAATTTCTATCCGGCTATCTCCGCTTTACCAGTTCCATTCAGATAGGATGCCTTTTTAATGGTGTCCTAGATGTAAATGTTGCATGAACATTCAATTTAGAAACCTTCCTTCAATGACAAATTTAATGACCTCTGTCAAATCTTCTTTTAGGAGATGGTTTATGTAATACCTAGATGTACAGTGTTGACAGACTTCTACCATTAAAGCCTGGAGGGCTTTGAATTAATAAAGCAAGATGCATTACCAGAGAGCTTTAATTTTTGGGCTAACATGTGTATAAATATATATTATACATATACAGGAAAGCATATTCATGTTTCTTTGATTAGAGCAGCATCCTACAAAAAGTAAAGGTAGTAAGTTGCTCAGCACAGGAAAAATTGAAAAGTACCTAAGAAATATTAACCAACTACACTGGTGCTAAGGCTAGAGTTAGACCTGGAGCACACAAAAATTATCTGACACAACTGCAATACCTAAATTTCGGTATGCATCTGTTTCTAGCAGTCTTCTAGCCTTCCCTCAGAGATGGTGAAAAATTGCAAGATTTACAATGCTACTTCAGGAAATAAGAAAAGAAAATCCGAAATAAGACAACCCAAAACATCTAAGTAGTTCAACTGACAACTACTCAACCATTCACCAGAGGGAGCCCATTTTCTCTTGCTACCTTTCTGGGCCCTCAGAGCTTACTTCGGTAAAATCTCTACAGCGGCTGGGAGGACGAGCTGGCAGCTGAGGAAGCCACATGGACGAATTGTGAACGGGAAAGGACAGAGTGTAAAAGATTTTTCTGGCTTCTTGATTATTATTATTTTCTGCAACGCAGAAGGTTCTTTGTTGAAGAAGGTGATGCATTTGTCTTTCACATGGAATATTTCTGAGGGAATCCAATCAAATATCTCCAGCGTGTCACTGACAGATGTAAACATTTTATACTGTTCTAGGTAGCCTTATTACTGTTTGTTAGACTGTATTTCGGACATATTGTCATTGAATACTTTAGGATAGGTTCTTGCAAGGAAATGTCTCTCTTTTTCAAAAGAAATATAATTTTATTTTGAAGGAAGACACTTCTCACTTTACCTTACCTCAAGGGGAAGGACCATCCTTCTAATGTATTAGTAACTGTCATACATTCTTTAAAGTTTAACTGAAAAACTTTAGCAATGTAATTTGCGCTTCAGTTAAGCCCAGAATTAGGTGTGAGCTCATTACTAACACTGGAATACATCCTGCTCAGGAAGGACCTGCAGCTCCTTCCAGGGCCAGACTGTGTGTGCCCACACAATGTTTGGAGCACAGGATGATACAAAGGTCCCTTGACAGCTTTTAGAACCTGACAGAGCCGCAAAAGTCGGGGTTGGTTTGCTTCCGCCTTTTTTTTTTTTTTTTTTTTTAGCCTTAGGCCAGGTAAACACAAGATCCATTTAGCAGCAAAACTACCCTTCTGCCTATCTAAACAGACAAACTTTGCTAGTGAAGATGTAGTTACATCAGCAAGCATGTGCTTCTAGCACTAGAAGACTACCTACCATCCTGGTGTCTGTCCTTTTTTTTCCTTCAATATCATGAAATATTATTAAGTTAGTACTTTTACCTCTAGTGTCTTCTTTGTTCTTCATGTTTGTTTCTCAATTACTGATTAATACATTTCCTCAGCATTTTTCTTTTCACAGATATTGCTAGCCAGCAGTCAGTAGATGCCACAGCACAGACCTGAAATGCTGATAAGTAAAAATCAGGGCCCACTGATTATTTCCTTTCCAAAGAAGGAAAATCCAATTACTTTTAAAATTTTCCTTTCAGGTTTGCAACAGTGCAGCCACATATTTTTTTGCCACTTGTCAGAATAATTCAATAGAAAAATCTGAGCAAGGAAAATTTGATCTGGGTAAGTAATAGATGTACATAAGTTGATAATTAGTAGCTGTATTATTTCGAACTAATTCTTAGGATTTTCTTTGCATCCTGTAGCTTCAGAAACTTCCAGAAATACAATCAACTGATTGTTATTTAAAGATGTGACTAGAGAACTAAGCCTGGCTCTATCACCTGTCTTTGGAAGGGTTCCATATTGATGGGGACTCACTAGTCCATCATAAATACTGAACTCTAACATGGCACTGGCTAGACACTGGCCTACAGCAGCACCAAATTAATCTGAAATTGAAACAAGAAGATAAGATAAAGTTATTCAATTACTAAATTACATACAGGCATGAGTGTGGAATCTGGGGAATCCCTTTGACAGGCACATTCAAGGTTTATGTCTCAAAAGAGCTGCTACTGTTAAGCACACACAAAATAGTTAAGTATTCAATTGGCATTTTTTACAATAAAGAGCTAAATTACAGAACTTCAGTAGTATGGTTTCTGATTTGTTGCATTTGTTTATAAATCAGCCTTTTGTGTCACTGGTTCAGTCTGACATTTCAAATTTCAAGCTTCAAAATTTCCTTAAACAAAATTTCATAAAAAATTACTGGTCATAGTTACATGCAAGTGGTTAGTAAGAATGTATTATTATTCAAAGAGAAAAATTACTCAGTGCTATTTTTCCTTTGCTAGAGATTTTCAGTAAAATGGAAATCTAAAAATTCTTTATTTGCAAACTAGTAGATTGTGATATATATTCAGAGGCTGTCTCAAACAGAAGAAGATTACTTGAACAGCCCTTGCAGTGATACTTTGGCACCTTGCTACATGTGTACTTTCACATGTTGAATTTATTGGATTAGGGCTGCAGCAGTGAGTGATTAGATAGCACAGCTTAAAAAACTTCAAGCATAATGCTGAAGTATATATTTGTCCAAGATATATGCTTAATTAGGATTTAAAAAATCTCTTTATTCTAAAGACAAGGACACAGACTTTTACAAAGCACAGGCTATTATTCATCATTACCTCCATACAAAGGGTTAACAGGCTCAAATATATTTAATGTGAATTCATGCACACAATAGCCATACATTTAAGGTCATTATTTATATAGTTGTAGGTCAGAATCTATCCTAAAATATTGAAATAAGAGATGAGTAGAAAGACATATCTGTATGACAAGATTTGATAGCAGATACTTTGAAAAAATTACTTTTTCAGTTCTGCAAATACCAGTGATATATCTTAGTAAATAATTAATTAAATATATCTTACAGAAATAATTTAAATAATAATGTGAATTAAATACAATACTTGGCACCAGAAGTAATTTGGACATATCATTGGCATGATCACAAAGTCTTCAAGGTTACAATTTGAATTTCCAGACAGAATCAATAAATCTATTTTAGTTGCTTTACAAGTGTAATACATTCACTAAAGAAAATTTTCTTTCAAGAACCAATTATTACCCACTGCTCTATTAAAAGTAATTAAAAAATGGCTAACCAGCTTGAATCATAAAAGAAGACTTGGATGTGAGGTTAATAGTATTGAGACAAAATCAATTCTGTAAATTCCACAACAACAAAATACTAATTTTTTTTCAAGCCCAAATTCTTAATCCCAAGTGTTTAAACCCTGGTGGGTTTTTTGGGGGGTGTTTTTGGGGTTTTTTTGTAAATCTGAGGAGGAGCTCTGACCAGACTCCAGTTTCATGCATGGAATAACTTCATATTTAAACAGAAGAATAATTCACGAAGGAAGAAGCTGAGAACTACCATTTCAGATTATTTTCCAGGGTCTACAACTGAGACATTGTGGAGATACAACACTCCTTGACGATTCCTATGTGACTGAAGCACTAAATGAACAACTAAAAGTCATGTTTGTCAGGGCTCTGCTTACTGCTCTTACCTTGTAATTGAGGATATTCTGAAAAAAATTAATTCATACTTTTTCCAAATGCAGGGGTTTTTTATATCATCTCACTCCAAAAGACATTTATAGACTATTTTTCATCCAACAAATGCTTTACAAAGGGTTATTGTCAATAATTTCTTTTGGCTCTTCATAATTTTGTTTGCACAGTGACTTTATACTGCCTTATTTCAGACTCTTATCTTAGGGATTTGAAATAGTTTATTAAAGATAAGTAGGAAGAATCACCTGGAAAAACTGCTAGTGGGGTTTTTTTTCCTTTATTTTGCATTTTAAATCTCTGGGTAGGGCTTCTTGTGAATTAGTAAACTACAGCAATATCCCTTCAAAGGAACAGCTCCATTTTTGTAATAAAGGTTCTCTTAGGTAAAATTTGCAAAGAAATTTTGAATCCTTCAGGATAAGGCCCTCTTAAAATATGTATAGTTATTAGAAATATATGTTCTTTGCACTAAATTTCACAGACATCTGATTCCTCTGTAGTAAAACTTACACGGAGAAGAATTTCAACAGTAAATGTTTTACAAGCATTTTCTTTGTAAAACAAAAATAAGAGAATTTGTATCAGTGGTGCACTATCAAAATGGGAAGACAAGTAGACTAGAGTTTTATATGTATCAACCACTAGTAAAAATGAAATTTTACCAAGCTGACTGAAGAGGGCATATATTTATCAAACTTACAAACTTCCAGCAAGGGAGGAGGGGCATCAAGAAGTTTCAAGAAAAAGACTAATTAAAATTATCTTGGAATTTACACAAATGGCCTAAGCATAGTTAGATGGAACTCAACATGGGCAAATGCAAGGTATTTCAGGAAGGTAGGAATAATCTACATTAAAGATGAGGAAGATGAAAGAAGTGCTGAAGAAAAAGTCTTGAAGAGTAATTTCAGATGGCAGTTTAAACAGTA
Source organism: Serilophus lunatus (assembly GCA_013399895.1). Lineage (NCBI taxonomy): Eukaryota > Metazoa > Chordata > Aves > Passeriformes > Eurylaimidae > Serilophus > Serilophus lunatus. The sequence continues at coordinate 19,330 of VXBA01004918.1, forward strand.
GTCAACGTAATGTTGCTGAGACAAAAAGAAGACAAAAACCACATCACATTGGGCTATTGAGCTATGCGTGTTCTCTCCAGCCTGTGACACAACCTTTCTTTTCTCCTCTGAGAAGACAAGACAAAATAACAATTTTCACCTTCCTCAACAGTTGGTGCAGCGTAGATTGATATTTACTGAGGATACGTCAGAAAATCATTACATGCTTACACAGTATTAAGCAAAAATTTCGCTTTAATGATAAGAAAAATATACTAAAGAAGGTAAAGACAGGGAAGGGTTGGAATATCCTGCCTATGGATATCATAAAACATTCTAGTTTGTATAAATAGAGAAAAAATACGTTTTAAAATCAGGTTGATAAGCACCTGTTAAGAATGGCACGTCTACAATTGATTTTGCATCAGAGTCAAAAAATGGTTGAAACTGAATGGGACCTCTAGAGCTCATCTGTTCCAATCCTCCTGCAACCTACAGCCAGTTGTCCAGGATGGAAACACTCCACAGCCTTCTGGGCAACCTGTGATGGGATGGACTAGTGAGGCTCTGAAATACCTTCTATTCTTACATTTTCTGATTTAATGAAAAATTGTGTTAATATTTGCTTTTGACTTTAAAAGTAACTTGCTAATTTTTCTTCATTCTGTACTTAATTTCATTTTATAATTTCAGTTTCATAATGCGGCTGTGTTTATTAAGGAATTGAAAAAAGCATTTCTAAAACTAACTAAATAAATCTTATAATCAGGCATTACACCAACAAAAAATCTCTCAGCAATGCTCTCCTTGAGAAAACATTTTAAATGTACAATTCCGTTTTCATATTGCACACTCATATTGCACAGATCATGCTACTTTTTCCTAGTTTAATTTTCAACCTCATGCATACATTACATTAGTCCTATTCATCAGCCTTGTGATGAAGAGAAGATAGGTGTTCCATCCAGTTTTGATATCAAATGCCTCGTAAGCTATATATTTCCAGTGAAAAGAACAGAAAAAAATCTTCTGCACACACATATTACTTTGCTCATGCAAAGCAGTGAAAAACTAATATTGACAATTATAAGGGCTACAAAACATAACTATATGATGAAAAGCTTATTTTTCCAATGAGTTTCAAGGATTTTTTTTCTAACTCAAATGCTGGAGTTAAAAACTTAAGATCAATACTCATATTTGAAAATCATCATAAAAAGAACAATGCCAGAAATAGCATCAAAGAAAACATTCAGTTTCTTTCTCACATTTAATAATCCTGAATCATGTATGTTTAGTATTGACCTAGCAATTCATATGTAAGTACATGATAGATCACAAGTGATTAACATCTCTGTAAGCATCCGTATCCTACCACAGTTCTGCTTCAAGATACACTGCTACATCCTAGAATACCTTTCCTAAATAAACTCCAGAAGGTAAATACTTAAGACAATAGCAAATGAGGGGTGAATGAATGCAAGAACATCAAAGGTTCTCTAAGGGAGCTGAACCACAAGAGAAGCTTTGAACCCGGGTTAAAATGTCACAGGGTGCTACCTGAGCACTGCATTTATCAATTTAATTCCTTCAGAATCAACAAATAAACTTTGTGACAAAGATAAAGAAAATTTAAATCTGTATTTCTTTCTTAAAGCTGTCTTTGAAGTTACCTTATATCTTAATGTATAACTACCAGTTTAGACATACATTTTAAAACAGTTAAAAAATTTCTCAGTAGTGATGAAATACAATCGTATTGAGTCACAAACACAACTTCCCCCCAAAAGCCTAATTATCATCAAATGGTAAAATAGTAGTAAAACTGTTTTTCACTTTATTAAGAATTTTGGGAAATAAGTACCGTTTTTCTACTCAAGTAATGCGTCTCTCTTTCCAAGATGAACAGTCACAGACTTTAAATAGAGAACTCTATCTAACAAAGTAAATAACACTACAGAAACTCAACAAATAAGAAAATCACAACATTAAAAAATACTGGTCAACCTTTTGAAACTGTGCTTAGGAATCTAAAAATGTGCTTATGAATTCAAATATTAGTAGCCAAAGCCTGGTTTGCATTTGTATCTGTACTATAATCAAAAAGATTTATTTCTCCCCTCCGAAATCACTCAATTTACTGAGGTATTTACACAATATTTTTTAATTTGTTAAGTCTTGGTACAATCCTATCCCATGAAAAATACTCCCTCAAACCCTCCCTGTTCACACAGTGGAAGGATGGGCAGAGAGCCCTAATTATTGTTTTTCTCTCCTTTTTTGCTCTCTTCTTTGACATTGTTTGAACTACAGCAGACAAGAATACCAGCTTGTGATGTACAATGAGGAGGATGAGGTGGGAAAGTTGGTTTTCTCATGCTTCCCATAATTAGAGGAGTCAAACAAAAAAAAGGTGGCCTGTGACAATGTAACTGTAAATTAGCAAAAGTCACATTTTTCAGAAGGTGAATGTACAAGAATAAATACGATGGAAAAATATATTGCCACCCGAGATTAATTGACTATTTAGAAAGGATACCAATTTCTTGTATAGAAATTTTTCTCAAGCCGTAGGATTTGGGAGTACCGTGGTGGTTCAGAACAAGGTACAGATAGACAGTTTCATTCTACAGACTGTCATGCTCAAACACCCCTTCCCTGGAGAGCCTGTGTCTATGACCAAGGACAACATGAAATATTTGGTAACAGATTTATAAAAAATACTGTGAAAATTGAATGGTATTCTTCTAATAGGTATTAATAATGAAGAAGTTCATAGAAAGCTCTGTTTAGGAGTAGAAATTGCACAGTTATGCAAGCAGAATATATCTTTCTTAAGTGTCATGGAATCTGACAGAAGTCTTTCAGCTTCAACAAATATTCTACTGCAACACACACATTGTTATGAAAAACAGCTTTTAAATTGGACCCCCATATTAAAATCTGCCTTCTTGAACTCTGATAAGCTTCATTGTTTGGTATGATTTTCTGATAAAAAACTCGTTTTAAGACTCTTTAGGAGAGAGATCACTGAATTGTAATCTAAAGAGTTTATTAACGGTATATGTACATTCCTGTTTCAGAAATACCTGGCAACAATGCTGTATAGCAGTTCCAACCAGACTATCTGTGTGAAAGATAAGCAGGTTTAGCCAAACATGCTTTTATCCGGGATTGATATGCATACACAGAATCCTGAAAAACTTCCAACTTCAGAAATTTGCTGTTTATTTTGGAGCACCTATATCAATAATAGCAAAACATACCACAAAGGTACTAACTGCCCATCTGCCTGACAACATTGAAACAGGAGTTTTGCATTTAAGTCTGAGAAGGAAGAAAGTAAAAGGAAAATGAACTGCCATATGCAGATCTACATGATAAGTTAACAAAAAGAATGTAAGAGCTAGCTAAAGAAGGCTTTAATTTTTGCCATCACCACAATTCTAGGATGTTCTCATGTTGGAAAAATTAAAAACCTCTGCATTTTTGAAATGTAAATTCTGTCAATACCATTCTATATCTTCTCATATATCCTGACCCCACCATCTCAACGTCTTAATTTGACTTCAAGGTGATATTAACATCTTTATTCACCAAATAAAACAAGGTAAATTTTAAAATGCAGTCACATCTACTAAGCAGACAAAAAAGCGACCAACCAAAATTAAAGATGCAAAAAGGTACACCTGCTTGGCTGACAGTTACACAGTTGGCAGCGAGCTGGTTGCATGTCCCAGTACAGAGCTGAAAATTGCACCCCAGAGAGCAGGAGGTAGAAGCTTAATACTAAATTTAGAACAATCATCTTCCTTCCAGGTAAGAGACAGCCTTCCAGTAGATCTGTCTCCACTATCTGTCTGTTTTTCTTTCTATTAATCACTCTTTGGCTGTTTCTTTCCTATGATACCTTAGCCACATTCATGCGGATTATTTAGTATTTTTCCTCAATAGTACACTTCTTCTCTGTTAGAAATATGATGACACATTTCTTATTTTGTTTGAATGTAGGTCCATTCTGGTCAAAGGGGATATATGTAATCATATGCTCATTCCAGCCACTAACATGACTATTCTGATTTTTCTTTCTTTTTTTTTTTTTTTTTGTTGTCATACAAACATCACAGGGTTTTTTTGTTTATTTACTAATCATATTTCTTGCCCATCAACCTGTTTTTTTCCAATTTTTTTTCATTATTCTTCAGTTTGGTCATTGATTGGTCTTCATTATTCTTCAGTCAGCCAAAGCTGACTGATTTATGATGACTTGGATAGTACTAAAGCTTGAAAAGAGAAATCCAAAGCTGTGCAATATTTAGGCTTAACTCCCCCTTCTAGATGCAATATTCTTTCTAAAACAAGATCCTGAAAGCAAAGCTCTCTAAATTCCATACACAAAAGCAACACACTCTCTGTGAAACCATTAATTGTAACATGCTTTTTACTAACAGCTAGGCAAAAGGGGATGCTTTAGTGGAAATAGCTTGATTGCTATATCTCATATAATAAGAATGGAGTGTTTCAGAAAGGCAACACTAATGAAAAGTTAATAGCTAACAAAGGATAGGAAACAAAGGATACCTGCCACTGGAACCAAAATGCCACTAATATACTAAATAAAACTTGGAAAACTTTTATTGACTAGCAAGCTCAGCATGCTGGAATAATAAGGGAGTTTGGAATTTCCTCTCTCATTTGGAGTGTCTTTGCAGAAATATCAGCTGGTAACTACATCAGACGGTGCTATGTATAGCTTTGTTGATTTACAGAGGTCTTTAGAAAGCACACACCCAATGTTTTTCTTCACATGAATAACCCATATAGGCAAACTGCCTAACATATCCAAAGTTTGGAGAATGAGAGAGAACATTACTTTTTAAAATTTAGGTCCTTACAAAGGATAGTTGTTTAATTTCAGCATTATCGAACTAAGGTAATCTAACAGGGTTAATTTCTAGTTATGAAAGTTATTCTCCCGACTTCCAAAGGACAACTTCTTGCAACATATAGAAAGGTTATGAAGAAAAACTAGAATACATAGTTTCATTCCAATCCCTTCAATTAATGTAATTTATCTGCTTTTATGTTTTCAAAATATCTTTTGAGTTTTTCAATAATGTTAATTTATTGCTTGAACTGTTATTTTTGATAACTCTAAATGCAAAAAACCTAGAACTATGAAAGTAAATGGAAGCATTAAATAAACAATTGAGTGTTGTTTAAATTATTTACAACAGTACTTTCAGACATAGGGTATAATGCTTTTCTTTTCAAAAGTCATCCAGTAAAAAAACACATCGAGTATTATTACTCCTTTTAAATTGATACAGAATAGAGGTTGTATGATTCACTTTGTGTCACATTGGAAAATCTGTGGCAGAGGTCCAATTAAAACTTGGTCAGATGAGGAAAGAAATGCAGTCAAGTGATATTCACACAAGCAACCTCCTTAAAATAGAGGTGTGGTGGTTGCTCTGCATCACAGTAAGTCATCTCACCCACCCAACTTGCTTTGCTCCTTCCTTCTTCACATGGACAAAATTTGCCCAGCTGCAAATGAGAGAGGGTGAGCAAAGGAGGAAAAAAAAATACCTCACACTGATTTCTGAATAAACATATAGTTCTGATAAATTAGCATTGCTAACAAAACAGAATCCATGTAGTAACTCAAGCCTACCTTCTTCAAAGAATTACTAAAAATGTTGAATGCAAAGCTACAGTTTGGACTGGATCCTGTATGATGCCTACCAGCCATAATATTCCTATTCCTGCTCAGCATTTCTGCAAAGCTGCAGATATTTTTGAGGTTACAGCAAACTTCAAGGAAAGAAGTAACAGATCTACAGATAACAGAAGGATTTCTGAAAGCCATCAGAATCAGTACTCATTTAGCAAGAAATACTATGTGTATGATGAAGGGTTTACTTTCCCAGAAGTGCTTATGGGACTTAAGATTGCACAAAAGGGCTGTGAAATGTGTTTCCCTCAGTTCTGGCTCTTTGGTTCCTGGAGCCTCAGGTCACATTCAACTCATAGTTCCTATCAAGCTTTTCCCAAAGGACCTGTGGGCTCCTGCAGTAGCCAAACTTCCCTGGAACAGGAAACTCTATTTACACTGATGTCTTAAAGCCTAGTGCTCATCCATAAAAGGGAAAAATAATACTTTTAGGAACTGCATTTTTCTTAACCTTTAATGGACCAAAAGTTAGTCTAAAATGCACATGCTGCAAAAGAGAATTTTCACAAAATCAACAAAAACTCTTTCTAAGTAAATGCACTTCCCCTGAAGTGCCTGCATCCTTCTGACAGTATGCAATGGGAATGTGAAAGAGAAAAATACAAATTAATTTGTTTACTTTCACATATAAAAGAAAGGCCATCTATAAGCATTAAAATACTAAAATGATAATTTTTTATATCTGCATGATTTATGATGCAAGTATATTTGGGGGAGGGGGGGTAAGTTTGAATAGGGTGTAGGAAAACTCCATTCACAGGAGCAAATGAAAGATTTCTCTGGGAGAGAGCTTTGAAAATTATTGAAAATAATCTTCATGATGACAATGAGACTCCTGAGCAGAAAGGTCATGTAAGATTTGCTTATGTGACAAATTACAACAAGCTACTGAGAAGGTAAAGTAGAAGTATCTCTTTTTTCCCTTCTTGTACTACATGATTTTGTTTGTCACTCCCCTTAGCAGACTGTTATTTCACAAGGAACATAAAAAATTTTTATTTGTCAAGCACCTTTTCGGATTTTTTTAACTGCCTAATTGATAACAGGAGAGTAATCAATTAAAAGGTCTAAGTGAAGATTTTATTTTAAAAAAAACCCTAAAGACTCACTGTGACTTCATCTGAAGACATTTTCTAATTTAAAAATAAGTTTATCTTCATGCACATATGAGATTTGATTTACATTTTATTTCAGTGCCAAGATCAAGCAGTCCTGCATTGCTACATTTTATCTGTAATCACATCCTCTGAGATTCATTGCCTATAGCATTTTTTGTTCACTGTTTTGTCGCACCAAAGGTGAGTGAGACTGTCAGCTCTGTAAGTTTCTGTAAAATGCTTTGCACTTTACAAAACACGGAAAATAACAGCAACTGTCCTATGCAGGATAGAGATGCTGAAGGCTGCTTTGAGATACTTAGCAAAACCCTTCTAATAAGCTGTTGAGTTGCTTGCATGAATGATATAAAAAATAAGTGACAGTTCAATGCTGCATGTATCTGTGCCTCCTTATAAAAAAAAGCCAAAAATATGAACTTTATATTCAGACTGAGATTTTTTTTTTCATTTTGAGAATGCACTGATGTTTTCCATAGGTGTTCCTTAATTAACACTACTCTCCTTCCAACATCATTGTTTAAAAATTAATATGTATTCAATAAAATAAGACATTTCACTTTTGGATTCTTATTCTTATTTTCACAGAAATCTACTTTCCAAATATAAACAAAGAGATTTCAACTCCTATGTCAAACTTCCTTTTGCCCCAGAGAACAAATTGAGGTGCAGATGATGTAATCTGTTTAGAAAGTGAAATTGCATTTTTAGCCTAGCTGTAAACAGCAACATGAAAGATAAAAGTGCTGTTATATTAGCATATTCTTAGTGATGATATTATTTTATTTGAGGATAGCTATTACAATTTCTGGTTTAAAGGTGAAAGTTGAAACATGCAAACACCTTGCTACTAAGAAAGGCAAACAGTTATCTGCATGACCTTTTCCAAAGCATATTTTAATGCAAGGCCTTTTATACTTTAACTATGACTTCTTGGATAAACAAGCCTATTTAATTTGATTCCAAATGCTGAACAATTCTTGACCTGAGACTAGAAGTCTGGAGACATGACAGTTATATTCTAGGACACTAAAGAAAGCAGAAGAACACAGGGGTTTTCCATAACTTTCTTGACTTGACAATATAATGTCTCTAATCTGTCATCTAGGAAATGACTAAGGTCCTAAAAATAATTGGGAGTATCCCAAGGTGAATAAGTGTACATCTATGAAAAAAGTGATATATTATCTCTGTATAATGTTACTGGTTTATCTTGGCATGTGTCCATCTCTCTCTCCTTCTTGTGCTGAGTTTTCTTATCTCTCTGAGCCTCATCATCACCTCAATTCTAGAAGCTCTTCAAAGTGGCTGGTTGGATTTCTCATTACTTCCTATTACTACATTCTTATTTAAAGCTGAAATGTAAGAAGAGAGAAATTTACTATTAATAGCAAATCTTTATTAAAATGCTATTCTTCCTCCAGATTTTAAGTATCCATAACATGTGCATGAAATGAGAGATATTTCCCATTACTATGTAAATTATATTCTTCCATATAAATTTTTAAAAAAAGATTAATGCATTTAATTCTACTAGATGGTTCTGGTTTTTACACTTAAATAGTCTATAAGAATTGCATAATAAGTATTATCCATACACAAGCTTTTGGGTTTCAGTTACAACACACATAACAAACTCAAAAATTTATATGTGGCTAAATATACAAATGGTATTACTAATTTAATGTTGCAGCCAAGTATATTTGTAAAGGTTTGTTCTTTTAAAATTCTGAAGATACCCAATAGACTCAATTTTCATGTAAACATTTGTAGTTTCCTTCCACTAATACTACAGAAGGCAAGAACTTATTGGTGCTGATTGAAATAATGACTAAAAAGTTCTACTGCAGTTGAACAAGATCCAACAAATTTTACAAAGGTGGAAAATGGTAATGCCTAAAAGAATAAAATGGCCCTCTGATATGACAAATGTCCCTCTTTTTAGACACTTTCCCACAGAAATGAAATAAAATATTTTAAATGCTCCGTTTCAAATATAAAAAAGAGGCCTAGAAGCCTCAGCTCTGAACTGCCTTTACTCATCTGTGTTCCATTTCAAATTCTGAAAAACTACGGGAGACTGGAGACATGTAGCAGAACATTAGGCTGTATTACAGTGTGTCAGACCATGATATAATGTCTTAGGTACGTAAACATCACCTTGTGACTGTCCTGTGGCTCTGGGACAGTGGCACATGACCACCTTTCCTTTTATCTATTGGCTCTGTTAACCTAAACAATCTTTGGACTATAAAACCAGATGAATTTGCAATAAAGAGAAGACTCCATGAGACTCCATTTTGGAAGTTCATTTGCCCACTGTATAATATTGTATATAGACTGTCTTTCTTTTCTGGATCCTCTGGATCAGCACCATGCACACAAGGCCGGTGTATTTTGTTGGCAGTTGTGGTTTCAGAGGGTCCCGATCCCTGACGCCACCAAATTGATGATTCCATTATAAGGAATCGCAAACACAACTGGACAACAGAGACATAATCATGAAATCATAGAATGTTAAGTAGTTGAAATGGACCTTAGAAGTCATCTAGTCCCAACCCCACTGCCACGTGCAGGGATGCTCCCACTGGAGCAGGTTGCTCAAGGCCTTATCCAACCTGGCCTTGAGCACTGCCAGGACTGGGGCATCCACAACCTCCCTGGGCAACCTGTGCCAGTATCTCACCACCCTCACAACAAAGGATTTCTTTCTAATATCTAACCCAAATTTTGTGGGTTTCAGTTTATACAGGCTTCCTATCACTACAATTCCTGATGAACTGTCCCTCTCTGGCTGCTCTGAAGGCCCCCTTCAGATACTGGAAGGTTGCAGTGAGGTCTCCATGCAATCTTCTCCAAGCTCAACAGCCCCAACTGTATCCAGTGCAATTGCATTATCTAGACTTACATCTGAATTAATTTGGACCAAAACTCTATGTTCATTATCCAACTGAAGCACAGATTTGTAATGTAAATCATTGAGTGGTTCTCCACATTTGACTGATATATTAATCCTTGCACAGCAGAGTCCCAAATAAGTATTTTTCTATTGAAATATGCAGTTATGTTATGAGTTACCTTTTTACTTTCCTCAACTGCTTGTTGCATGCTTTCAGTCTCAAAACAAAGTATATGCAAAGCAATCACCTTTTAAAATGTCAATTGATACAATACGCTGAAAACTGTATCAGCTGACAATACAAACAACAGCTAGTAGTTTGAGCTTCAACAGGTTTACAGACCTAGACAGACAAAGGTAGCTTTAATAATTCAAATTCTATGCTCAACAAGTACAATTGGAAGGTTATTTTTAAAATGACAGAATACATCCAGACAAAGTAGAAGAGATTAATGTTCATCTAGTAACTGGATAAACAACATGTTTGTCAAACTTCTAGACCATATTGGAGCATATCTAGGAAACATGAAGAATCATAGAATGATTTAGGTTGGAAGGGATCTTAAAGCTCATCTAGTTTCAGCCCTCCTGCCATGAGAAGGGACAACTTCCATTAGACTAGGTTGCCCAAAGCTTTCTATAACCTATACTCGAACACTTCCAGAGGGATGGGGCATCCACTTCTCCCATACCTTTAAATATCCTAAATTATATAACTATATCAAAATTATATAACCTTAGCACGAATAATTGCAGCATGTTGTATTTCAACAATATAACCCCATATATACAACTCAGCTACCCTTGCTTTAATGTTATCTGTGTAGCATTAGATAGATAAAAAAGTTCCTCCAAAATGTAACTCTAGCTTGTATTGACAGATAAGTTTTAAACAGCACAAGCCAGGTATCAATACAGCCCAATAACACAAAGCTCAACATCACCTGCTAAGACTAAGCTTCCAGGTAAGCAGCGCTGGATCCTGTGTTATCAGTTCCCAAACTGGCAACATGAAAAATAAGCTTCAAAGCATTTAAACGAACAAACATGCCATCTTCAGAAAGAACTACAGGCATATATAGTCAGAAGAAAGAGAGGTAGTCACAAATACAGTTTGTATATTAAAATGGACTCTGCAGATGGAAAAAAAAACTTTGTTGTTCTTAATTAAAATTCCTGTTTCTATAATCTGATCAATGTAGACTAATTATTCAGATGAAAAGTACCACTTCTCCTTTATGCCGCACAAGTATTTTTCTCTAGACTTTGTAGAAAATCTTGGTTTGATTTTGACATTTATTCTAATAAGGAAATCAGTCATGTATGTATTTATTCTTATAGAATATAATTCATATGATCAGGCAATTAGACAAAGAACTAAAGAACCACTGTTTGGGCTTATGCATACATAAGGTTGATATAAATTCAAGACAGAAGAATTTCATAAACCAATGAAAAAGCTCTCTTTAATAATTCATAAAGAACAGAAGCATTGTAAGTCTTCATACTGAAAAAAGAAATCAAAATAAAATTATGCCAAACTGTTTTTCCTGATGTCATTAAGTTTAACTTGTCTCCTGAGGAATGCTCTGGCTTCCCATGAGATAAGCTCTGTCTTTCATTTAGACAGTGAAGCTAGAAAGTGATAACTATAGTTTCTCACTTATCTAAGGAGACTTGGCAGTTAGCATGTTTCAGCAACGGGCTAGGCTATTTTACCATCACCAGTCTTGCAGATGTGAGCATTACAGACACATCTGTGTGAAGCTGGACATCAGACCAACTTGTGAAGTCCCTACTATGACTGGAAAGTATAAATTCATGAATACACTAAATACCAATCCATTCCTGAGATTATCTTCTCAGACAGATAGACACACAGCCATTAAACTAGCTTCACTTACATGTTTAAAGCATAGAAACAAAATTGTAAGAGCTCTTGTGTTCATTAACTACTTTTCCACTTCAAAGTGAACACCGCAGTCCAGAAGTAGCCATACATGTAACTTTCAAATTTTATTTCAGGCACTTTTCAGAAAACAAATAAAAACATGTGGAGTTTTTTTGTAAAGACAAATTCTTCGCTGAAAATATTTGCTTATATGCAATAAGTGTATTGGTAGTTATATGCACTTCCAATTTAGTAATGAAACTTGCAGAAAAATTGACATTCAAATTGGCACTTTAGAATGGTGGACTGAGTAGTTTGATGGAGAAATAAGAGTGCAGAAACTACACTTCCACCAATAATGATGTGTGATACAACTTCCTGATTAAATTTTGTGTGAAAAAGATGTTTGGGGGTTTTTTCCCCTTTATTAGTAAAATTAGCTTAAACTGATGTGAATGGTCAGATCTTACTGGCATGCATACAATTCTAAAAGTACAGTTAGTTCTGTACAGATGGGAGGTTTACATGTACAGATCCAAATTCAGGAATGACTTCTCAGTAAATCAGCAGCACATGTGAAAACCCCTGACTAATTTAAGGTCTTCATTTCTATATCAAGGCAACTGAAAAATTAAGATGCTTGTACCAAAGAAACGTTATCAGTTCTAAGCAATTCAGCCAACAGAACTGCAGAAAATTAAAGACAAATTACCTTTTTAAAAATCTAAAAAAAATACAGTGGTCCTACTACAGGACCAGTAGAGAAATTATTAAAAAACACATTCATAAAAGTGATGAGCAAGCTCACAGTGAACTAAGTGGAAACACCACAGGATTTTCTCTATCAATTTAGAACAAGCAGTACCTCAATTTCGTCTTGCTTTAACTCTTAAGTGCACAGGTTTTATTGTACATCTATTATGCTGATTTAATCATCTGCCTCCTATTATTTTAGTTATAAGCATCAATATAGGGAGGGGCTGTCATGACCCTGGACCACAGAAAGAGCACTGCAACCTTCTTTTCTGTAAAGAGAGTAAGGGTTTTAGACAATAATGACATGATAACTATAGGGCAAATACTTGATGTTTTGCTCATCGTTAGGAAACCTGCAAACAAAATTCTATGGAAACTTCCCTGAGACATAAGCAAGTCAGTAATTTATTCATTTTAAGATAAACACAAAGAAAATTATAGAAGAATTAAGTAGAATATCTAATGAGCTTTAAACAGAGTATAAGCACCTACATGACAAATTTATTTCTGTTTCTTCAGTTTGTCACATTAAGATGCTTTGTATCATCTGGTAAACATCCCTGTGTTAGCACAAAACGGCTGCCCTCCAAATAATGCCATCTGAGCCAAATTATACAGACAAAACCATGTCATGATGATTGCACCAGGCTGACTGGTAAAAATGGTGGCTATAATGGCCTTCTTTTCCTGAAAAAAAAAAAAAAAAAAACCAACACTTGTAGTTTATATATTTCTATTATCTCAATGTTGCACAACCCCAGCATCATCATTATAGACCTTACCTGATCTACAGCTACTGCTTTAATAAGAACGTTGTACTTGGTAAAACCTGAATTACCCATTCTCTCTGCACTTCACTTAATATGATGGACATCCACTTGCTTATTTAAGGGAATATTTAAGCCTCAGCACCATAGAACATGAAAGACAGTTCCCTTTTTTACGATGAGATTCAGTTACAGCACAGAAATCAAACTAAGAAGTTAAGCTTTTGAACTACTACTGACAGTGCCTATTCCCTCATTCCATTGGGAAGATACTTTGAAAGACACATGCCTAGTTCAAACGGTGCTGAGAATCTGGCCCATTGCACCACAGCACACATAAACATACGTGTATATAATAAATTAGATTTTCTCAATAATTTTGTCTTTTAAATACATCTTTACTAAAGAGATATCAGTTTTCTACATTAAAATTAATAAGAATGTTTAGTAACTATTAATAAGTCAGTTATTAGTATTTTATTAACATCTTGCAGAAAGTGAGATCACAACATTCCTCGCCACCAATGGGCATATAATGTATCTCAACAGCAAGTGACAAAGCCAAGTCAGAAACATGCATGACAGTATCAGATGTGTTCTCAGTTTTATTTTTCTTAAAATGCTGTGTAAAACATGAGCTCTTTTCTAGAATGTCTTCTACCTTTCTTACCCATGAGATAGTTCACATTAAACAATTTTTCCAGCTTCTCAAATCCTTACAGTAGTTTAAATGAAGCCTAATAACAGAAGAATTGCTTCCTTTGGACTTAATGAAAATTGACATTTATTTCAAAGAAGTGTTAAACTACTAAAGAATTTATATTCTTTTTACTGTAAGACTCTGCTGGTGTTACAGAACCTGAAATAGAAATTTATTCTTTCCCTGCGTGACTCATGATCTACAAGATCATGACAGAAGAGACTAAAAATACAATGCATTACTGCATGCAGAGTCTGTAAATCCCAGGAAAGAGGTAGCTTCAGACATGTATACAGCTAGTCTGGCGACCAAGTGCTGGCGAGTGTGTCAGCAAGCGGCTGGAAAGCGGACAGTCTGTGCCGCTGCTCTGAGGACAGGAAGCATTGAGAGTTTCTGCAGCGGTGGCTGGCCTGAGATAATACCATTGTATGGGGAGGCTGAGCGGCCTCTCCCAGCGCTGGGAGCCCAGAGCCTGGCGTCCGACTGCCTGGCCCCCAGCCAGCCCGGGCCCTGGGCTCTGCGGGGAGGGCGGCTGGTCCTCCGGCAGCTCCGCGCACAGCCCGGGCCACACCTCACCTTCCAAAGGAAATCTGGCGAGAGCTCCAGACTTTATGACTTCTTCTTTACGAGTGCCTTTTTTTTTTTTTTTTTTTTTTCCCACTTTGCTGTGGTACTTGTATTCATACTGTGCTCTCAGGCAACTATTTAAAGTCACAATCAATAAATGAGTTGATGACAGGATTATTGGGAAAAGTCATGCTTTCCTATCCCAAAATGCAGATTACATTCCTTTCACTTTTTAAATAGTGACAAATTACTGCCACCCATCAAAAAGAATTAAAGATTAATTTCAACAGGCAAGTCCTACAATCTTTTAAATTTGTATCCCCTCTGATTGTACCAGGTTTTTTTAAGATATATGTTCTGTTTAAAACAGACATTGTTCTTAACACACAAAAGAGTTCAAGGATGTGGCATCAGTGTGTTCCCACCCACCATTTGCTGTGATGGTGCTGGATTCTCTGAAAAAAACATGCAAGTCCCAGAGCAAGTATTGTGCTGGGTATATTTTTAAATTATGTGTTTCAGTAGCAGTAAAACAAAGATTTAAAAGTTCAATAAAATATTTCCCTTTACAAAATCTATGTGAAAAAACCTCACTGATCAAAACATATAATGCAGCACTGCCAACATCTGCTACCTTTGCTCCAGAGAAGTAACGCTATACAGTCCAGGCAGCTTCCCCAAGAGCACACCACATATAACTTCTAAGATACATTTGTGCCTACTCATAAACGCTCATCATACTGGATTTAAGAATGTCCTTAAGCATTCTTTTGAAAGGGCAGCAAATGGAACAACAGTGGGTACAGCCAAACAGGAATAGATTTCTATATCAGCATTAAATATAGATAGACAGTCTTGGGTTTGCATCAGCATTAAAGAATTTCTCAAACAAACAGTATGCAGTACTTTGTTATCGCTTAATTTTATAATAAAACAATGAGCATTTCACAGGTGAATTATTTTCCTTTATTTATTTTATATAAATATTTTACAGACATTTCTTATTAAATAATAAATTAATTGGTATAGGAGTAATATTTGATACAGCAATAATTCTGGTTAGCAACATACCTGGAGTTCACTTTATTTTTGTAATACTATTTTTATGCCATACTATTTTTACTTAGAATTAAGTAAAATCACTATAGCAGCAAGACTCCTGTCCCTAAACAGCATATATGGTTTTTGTTTAAGGCACTACTAACCTGGATCTACAGAAGGACTATGTAGAGTATAACCTTGTCCACAAGAGATATAATCCATATATAGTGAAATATCAAAATAACCAAAATGCAAACTGTTATGCCTGAGCTTAGTGACAGTTCACATTCTGAAACAGGTGTCAAAAATAAACAATGCCATTAGCTTTAAATTTAATGTTTAAAAAATAGAAGTGTTACTCATCACTTGAAGTTTGAACTTCCAGGATTAGTATTTTCAAGCTGCTCAATAATCAAGAAGGTGTGAAGAATACTTCAGTGTCGCATCATATTTTTTCAGTCACCTGACATTCAGAAGGGAAAAGATTCAAAGGAAAACAAAATAACAACTTATTTAAAGCTTGTTTTGAAAAAAAAAAAAGTTTAGATATATTTTAGAAGAATATCATAGCAATTAAATTATCTCAAGTTTCTCAGCCAAACTAACATAGTTACCAGTTACAAAAGAAGTAAACATAAAAATAAATTATTTAATTGCATATATCAACATATTAAAATATTTGGAGTGATGTATCAGCATAAAAAAAAAAAGGGTAGTTCTGGAGGACAACTTGACATGTCTTAGAAGTCACTTTTGGAGATGATAGTGCAGTTAATACAAAAAAGCCATCATTTATTTTGAACAATTGAGAGAAAGTAACTAGTGTGCAGGTTTCTATTGATTCCTATAAAAATTGTAGTAGAGATGAATTCCAAAGGGTTAACCTCTTCCTTGTGAAAACTATTGTTTCTATGCAGTGACAATACATAAAACCTGATAGCAGCCTAGACATGACCCTGCAGTAACCCTGCTGTATGCACTTCTCTGATTGTCTCCTTTGCACTGATCCACCTGGTTGTCCAAAGATCCAGTAAATATTTGCATGCACAGAGTAAGGTAGTGGCACTTTCCGTGTAGAGCCGAGACACAACATCTCAGCTCTGAGTCAACAGTGAAAAACAAACAGTGGCTGCTAGTGGAGAACGTCAACTTTCATGAGAGTCAGCACTCAGGTACTCATGACCGTGACCTACACACGTTATCACACTTTGATCTGCATTGTGAAAGCAGAGACTGTAGCAGTGGCTGTCCATGATGTAGCCTTGTGGGCTCGCTGGTCCTGAAGGAATCTTGTTGGTCCTCCTCTCTCTGTTTCTTCCTTTATGCAGCCCCGACAGAAACTGCATNAAAACATGTGCAAACTCTAAAATGCAGCCTGCAATCCAAGGGCAAACTTGAGAGTTGTCCACATACTATTATTAGTGGTAGGACTCCAAGGTTTTAGGCAACAAGGGGCATTATAAGCTTAGGCACTGAACAGATTAAAACGTAGTTGAATATAATGAGTTGCCTGAATACAACATTTTACCACAAACACCTATTTTTCTGTTCAGGAAGAATCCTATTTAAACAATAGTGGCAGTACTTTCCTTAACAGACCAGACTCCTGGTCTGCCTTACAGCTCTACCATCCATCATGAACAAATGCAGAAAAATTTGTGTTTCGATAAATTACACGTGACTTAAATACTAAGAAATATATAGCTGAAAGGAAGCAGTTCTGTACAAAGACTTAAAATATGGCTTTGCAGAGTTAAGAACACTTCTGACTAATGTGAGACCAAGCTGAATTAAATCCATGTCTTTCAAATTCCTTAACTAAGACTTTAGTTAATTATCTTAACAAAGAATTAATGACCTTATAGTCATTACCATTATTAATTGTCAGTTTTTCTGCAGCCTCTTACAGAAAGCACTTTGGGCTGCAGTTCCCTATTGATCTACTCATGCACTACTTTTCACCAAGGATCCACATTACTATATGTCTTAATATCAGTGTTTGAAAACTGTTACTCTTGTTTTTAAATAAAAATTAAAGTAGAATGAATTAATGGAGGAAAGTCATAGAATATTATAATTTTCCTTTCCTACTCTTTTTTATTTATATAAAATGAAGATTTTCATATTTTGACAAAAATCACAGTTTATCCCGGATAAATGCAAACACGGTCTAGGTTTTTGAAACTTCAGTGAAACTCTTGTAACTTTTGGAAAATTGTTGATCTTTTCTGAAGCAACTCAAAAAGCCTTTTTTTTTACAATACATTGCACAGCACCAGTGATGATACAGACTATATATGTATATAAATTAAAATATAGAAGATTCTGTTCTATTGCCTTCTACAGAATTTATGAAGACCATCTTGCCAAAACTTGCTGAAAGTAAATAAAAAAAATCCTTATCAAAATTGGTAGTTTTCCGACAGATGAAGCCTGGAATGGTGAAAGAAGGTTCTTTAATTAAAAGAAGTCATAGTCAAGGAACGGAATTGGTGTAAAAATAAATGTTTGTCATGAGCTCAAGGAGGACTAAAACAGTAAGTTAGCTGGAATTCTTTCATCTCTGCCCTTTTACCCATAGAATTCTCAGAGCATCACAGGGTTCACGTGTGACAGCTTGAGTGATAATTTTAGACCAAAGTGGTTGACAAGGAATTTTGTGATCAATGTCTTGCAGTAGTTGGTGGATTTGAGCCTGTCGGGGAAGTAATACTCTACCAAGTAGAAATCAATATTCAGATCTGCAAGTAACAAAGACCACATGCCACTTCGTCAAGAACAAAAAGTCCTACAGAGCACAAGGAAGAATAGAATCAGAAGAAAGCCAGGGAGCCAAAGCTTCAGTGAGTTTTGTGATTACAAACAAAAGAGAATTTACCAAATGAATTGTAAAAATATTTCTCAAACTGTTTTCAGCTGGACACCAGCATCACAACTGTATCTTCCTTTGCATGTTCCCATGGTTTTCATGGGTTTTTTCCTCTTGTCAGCACTCTTCTCTGCTCCTCCATCATCCCAATTTTTCTGCTGTCTTCTTACTCATTCCACACACACTTTGGTAGTGATCTGTGCCCCGTATTTTCCTCTAGTATCACTGGCTCTTCCACATCTGCCCACTACTAGGTTCAGCAACATCGTCAGAAAGCCCAAGCTACAAAGCCCTCTTGTGGACTGTTATGATGGGAGCAAGGAGAGCAGGGTGAATGGAAAAATTATTAATCTTCCATGTGGTCAAAATGTGTAACCTTGACAGCACTGGTTTTATTTCTGAGTTCTGAAAGGCAATTTGTAGACTTTTCTGATTGCTTTATAGACTTTCCAGTTGCACAGCATACAATTCCTACAAATGTGCTTTCTAATTCTAAATAATTTAATACCATTTTTATTTTCTTCCTCTTTTATACCTCTCCTTTGTCCCTCCCATAATGCTGTGGTCTCCCTCATTGTATGCTATCTCTTTTTTCCCCAAAACTCTTTGCATTTTAACTTGCCTCCCGCTCTCCAGGATGCCAGAGAGAGAAGAAGAAAAACATGAGAACTGTTCCCGTCCAACTTTTTCAGCTTAGGACTAATGGCAGAAAAGGCCTTCCTTAACCTTTGCTACTTCATTTTGTGGCATACTCAGTAGTGACAGAGACTTTGACTATGTTAGTTTAAAATCTGGTGAAAATTATTTGCATCAGAAATTCCTTATTTTCTACTTATGAAGAGTACAAGAGGTATAGAGCCATTGGAATTCTTTGCCTCCCTCCAAATAACTGAAATTTCAAGTCCCTCTGCCAAATAATACAGGTACTAATTATCACAATTTAGTGTTAATTAAATACTAAAACATTGCAATGTGACTAAGAAATGTTCTAGTTGTTCATGAGATTTGGAAATATCTCTACATCAGAAGATTTGTTACATTGTGTCTAAACTAAAAAGCAAAATAAAAAAAAAAAAGAAATAAACCAAAGGGGGGGGGGAAATAAACAAAAACCAAAACAACCCATCCAACATGACCCCAAAACTCAGGAAAAATTTTTCCATTCCTTCAAGTGGGAGGTTTGGGTACCTGGATTAAGGCCTGAGGAAGTGCAAAGTGTGATCAATGTCTGTGTGATTACTGTGATGTAATCTAAGAAGGAAATTCCAACAGAAAATTCCATCAGGAAAATAAAATTTCAGGTTCTTTGCCCATTCAAAGATGGGTTCTGCAGGGGAATTTTTTTCACTTAATGCTGCAGTCTGAATTGAAAATGCAGATGTTTTTGAATATTTTGGTTCAAAACTCAATATCTTATTTGTCAAAAATAAACACGGAGTATCACCAATTTTAGCAGCTGCACCTGATCAAAGATACTTAAGAACTGGTATAGTCTTGAGGTGATTCAATAGTGGGAAAAGCTGTCCTGGAGCCCTGGACCATGACACTGCCTTTCCTCTGCTTTTTTACCTCATACAAGAGAGGAGATGAAGGAAAGAAGCTCAAAAAAATGTTGATTTATAGTATGATGGCTGAGGGAAAAAGCATACAGTTCTGCCTTGCACTTGGTCATCTTTAGGTCCCTCTGACAGACACCTAGAACTGAGCAGTTCCAGAGAGGATGCTGATGCTCTAGGAACAGAGAAATTGTGAATGCCAGAGAACAGAGTGCAGAATGATTGTGCTTCCCATGAAGTCTATACCTGGAAAAAGGAACCTATAGTATGAGAGATGGAGTTGTGCTGATTCATTAATACAGATGAAGTGCTAAAATTATAAAAGTATGAATAAACAGAAATTCATCCCTATCACTTTTGCGAAGGAACCTATTTTTTAGTGAAAAGTTGTCCTATTTGATAAAAATCAAAAGAATAGCACAAAAGCTTACTAAGATAAGTGAAACAACGGAAATTATTATTTTTTTAATGAAGCAGAGTGTCAAGAATGCTAATTTAGGTGATGGAAAAATATTTGCATGTCTAAAGGAAAAATGAACCACTTAGGGGATGCATATTTTCTTCTGTCAACATTATTCCCATGATTCAAGGCAGCCCTGTATATAGACTATATCCTTTCATAGTATAAACTGAAATAAACAATATCAAATTGATGATTTCATTCTATGTGCACTCTACATTTTTATATCTGTTGTGTGTCTATCTATCGGAGTCCTACCACAGGCACATTCTACTGCATAGTTCTTATCTGCACAAAGGGATCAGGCGAGGGGGAGGCTGACTCACATTCTTGCCGATAGACATTGCAGCATGACAATGTAAGGAAATAAAGTAATGCAGGTTTAGCTGAAACCGTTTTAGAGGCACTACTCCAAGTTTTGTATTGCTCTCAACAGCATCTAATGTGGTGGAGCCAATTGACTCTTCTTATACAGTACATGACCAGGGGTAGCTATTTCTTTTTTTAAAACATGCACATTTAGAATTATGTGCATAGATAAATTTGCCAGATATAAACTGAATACTATCTTTTTGCTGTTTTCAATTGCACTGAAGGTATCTCCTTAGGCAACTAAACATTAATAGATTACAGATAGATGTGAATTAACATTCATTTTGCACAGTCTGTGAACAGGTCACAGCTTAGTGCACTTCATGACTAGAAATGGTATTTTCAGACACAACTGCCCCATGGAGACAATGAACAACACATTCAGTGTTTTGGCTATGGATAATGTTTTGTTTGATTTTATGAAACGAGTCAGAGTAATCAGTTTTTCATTTTAAGATATTTTTCACAGTCCAAAGGATCAGCATGTGCACTATAGACCTTATTTGTGACACACCTATTTTCTGAAATTCTGTTTATAGCAAGTATTTGATTAGTATGATCCCTGGTATAGCTGTAGTGGATAATCAACCTTTACTTTTATATTTAAGGCATGGCATCGAAAGTGTTTGATTCCTAAAAGTATTTTTCTTCCAGATTTTTTTTTTTTTAAATCTTCTCCTCAAAAGATTATCCTGACCTACTGGAGTTTGTTTTATACTTTCATGTATCTGCCTACATTTTTTTCAGGATGTGCTCTTTAGTCTTTGAGGTCTGGTAAAATCTGAAAATATTTTACTATCCAGTAGCATCTCCAGTACAAAGGCAATCTTCTAATGGAACATTTATGAAATTTAAGGGTTTTATTTTTGCAACTGTTATCTCCAGTTAATTTCTAGTTAAGAGGCACAAATCTATAAGTTCTCAATTTCAGCCTAGAATCCATAGTCTTCCCTCCCCCTTTATGCTAAGTAAGGACATAAGATTATTTAGAAAAGATGCTAATGTTTAATAAGTAGGCACATAGTTCTATGTGCTATTGTCATAGTCACAGTTACTCTCTACAGAAGGTGCTGCTTTGTCTAGGCAAGGAAAGTTCTGGTAGCATTAACCCTGCTTGTTTGTATAGTCCAACAACAGCAGCAACCTGTGCTAATTTTTCCACAGGTATATACAGAAATTTTGGCACATGTTTAATAAAAGTAGGCCTGGTCTTGCATTCTCAGCACAGCCAAGTCTCCCAACAAATCAGTGAACCGGTAATTTGCTTGGCTCACCAAGTGCATGGTTTCATTACATTCTTACTTTAACACATGCAGAAGGAAGAACAGAAAATTCTCTCTCAAAGTTTAGTTCTTACAATCCAACTGAATAGGAAGCTTGACATGCCATACAGTTCTCAGCTAGTGTCTCAACAATTTTAAGAAAGAAATGCCATTACAGGTCCAAAGTCACAAGGCTAAAAGAACCTATTTTCAATTTTGCAAAAGTAACTGTAAGAGGGACACTGAAAGCACCATTCCCTGGACTTCACAAATGTTCACAAAACACGACTGTTGGATAAAGATAGGAGATCAGCAGCCAACACCCCAAAAAACCGTAACTCTTCAGTCTGCTCATACCAAAGTGAGCATGCTGACATTTTCATGTGGTTGACTAACTTTTCTTTATGGCTACCATAAATTCAACTTGTTATAATTACTGTCAATAAAATTAATGAAATTACAGGCTGCTCAACAAAAGGAATATCAATCTGTAGCATTTTATTAGGTCAGTAAGACCTTCATTTATCACTGGTGCATTTTGTGTAAGGCAGGGATTTGGCTCTTGATTTGTAACTGTTGTAATTTCTTAAAGTTACATTCAAGGATTTTAGAAGCATCTCATACAGATGTTTCTCAACAAGAAAAAGTTTCTCAAATTAAACAGAGCTTCTAAAAGACTTTCTAAAGACTTAAAATAACTTCAGTCCTGAGCCAAATGCTAAATGCATAGCAACTTAAAAAACAAAATGCAGTAATTTTTCAGTAACTGCCAATTTGAAAACGTATCTTAAATACAATACTTCCTAAAAGGGATTTTAAGCTTTTCTACTTGGTGCAGCCAGCATAAAGAAGTACATACTGCTGTATGCTGTAGTTTCCTATTTGTTATAAAATAACAAGGAGAATGCCATACTTTTTTTTAATTCGTGATGTAGTATTTTCTTTTTGTAATTCACCTCATGTTACACAAAGGCCTTTCCAGTAGTAAAAAGGCCAATGAGCAACACATTCAAAACACAGAGCAACACAACTGTGCTTCATTTTCCTGTATTACATTAATAAAAATATTCTTGATGATTCCATGTTTAACTAGTAATTGAATTGCTTTACAGATATTTTGACACTGACTGGATGGTACCCTTGTGTCAGAATTTAATTCTTGAGTCCAAGACAATATTGACAATAGGAAACATACTGGAATTTCACTTTTGAAATTTTAGGTGAGTTATATCTGAGCTATTTTACAACTTGACTTCCATCTTCAGGTGTGTCCTAGGCATTAAAGAATTAAGACTTCACTAAAAGTCAATGTGATTTAGACCTCATACTATGTGAAACTAGCAGCATTATTCTATTAAAAAAAAAAAAAAATCAAACAAAAAAGCCCCACAAAACAGAAACAAACAAACAACACCCTCCCAAATAAAACAAAAAACCAATCAACCAAACAACCTCCCAAATGCCAAATCAAACAAAAAGCTAGCAAGATAAAAGAAAAAAAAATAGCTAGGCAGGCTGAACTGTTTAGTCAGACTTAACAAAAATTTTTCATTCATTTTCTAGGATCTTCTGACCTTGCTTTAGTAAAAAGCTAGATTTAGCAGGTTATGTCTAATGGCCACAAGTTTCTGTCAGCAGTCTGGGCTCTCAATGAAAAAATCAGCTGCTGTTCACTTGAATGATAATGGTATAATCTTATTTGCATATTTTTTTAAATGCTGCAGCTTCCAGCCATCAGGGGAGTCAACATGTTTAATAGGATTTTTCATAACACTGTACGAATCTGAAGTGTAATATGTACCATCAAGACTCTATGCTAAAAATCTAGACACATAAGTTATTAAGCCATTTAAGAACTGAAAAAAAAATGAGACATATTCCTCTTGAGATGGGTTTAAGGAGAAAAGATTGGGTTAGAACTCCATCCATTTGGAGAATATCTTATATAAGCAAATACAAAAATTCCACTACATATACTGGTTACTGCAGACTGACAGTAGAAAATCTATTCTTTATGGCTAGAAAATAAAAGCCCTACCATATTGTGACGTTAAATCACAACAAGAAATTAATTATATATACCTCCTATTGCATATATCTTTTAGCCAAGGATGAGCCTGATCTTTTCCAGATCCACATCTTTAGTGTGGGAAAGCGACTTTCTTCACTTGGCAACACTGGACACTGTCTGCAAGTATTATTTCAGCTATTAACACTTCTTTTTCAGACCAGTCACAAACGTAATGAATATTAAGAAAGCAAAGTAGATAAGGTAGAGATTTAAAAAATTCACACTGAATTTTTGATGTTGGGATTGCAAGCATCTCTTTCACTAACTGGAATACAATGCTTATTTCTATAGTGTTCCCATGTTTCCCAGGTTAACTTACAGAAGTCAGGCAACTAAAAATATTAAAGAATCTTTTAACCTAGCTGTATGCAAAATTACCTGTGGTAGGACAAGACACATACTTAGTGCAAATGAGGAAAGTTTACAATACACCGAGGTTTTTTGAGTGCCATTTGCTAAATGTTCCTATTTGCTAAATATTCCCATATTGACCAATTTCTTTGAGTATTTGGTTTTTTTATTTCCTACTAAGCATTCTCAGGTCAAATCTCAATAAACAGCAACTTGAACTGACATCATAGGAATTAACTTCAAGCAAAGTTATGAGAACACTGTAAGAGAACCCAAATCTGCTCTGCAAAGAAAATCTCTCCTAGCTCTATACAACTAAAGAACACCAGTGTCCTGCCTAACCACAACAGCAGTCTTGATCAAAGCTGTCACAGTGACCAGGGTTTCATAAAATAAATACATCAAAGCTTATTTAGAAATGCAAGTACAACACCTACTTTTTCAAGGAGTAAAAATTAAAAAATTAATGCATTAGAGTAAAAATTATTATTTTGTACCTTGAAAATAACTTATCTGAACAAATAATCTCATATGGTCCTCATGTGAAGACCAGAGGACCCATGAAAAGTAAGCCATCACTTCTCTCACAACTATTTGCCTCTCAACTACAGAAAAACAAAATCTTCCTTCACTTCTAGTTTTGGAATATCGTCAGCACAGTTTCTCTGACAAAATATTAGAGTTAGGGTTTTGGAGGTTACTCAATAACTATTCCAGGTGAAATACACTTTAAGGCACTAAAGAAAGACATCTTGGGAGAGCTTATCAGGCAAGATCACACTAAAGAGTGCTAGGTTATGTCCTCAGATAATTATTTAATTTAGAACAATGAGGTTGTGTTTGGAAATTATACCTGTCACTTTAAAATATGCCTTCGCCTGATTTAACATTGATTCATGGCACAAGACCCAGTTTCAAGATTATGTCAAAATGAAAACAGTGCTTTTTAAACAACAGGTCGAGTGAACCTGAGTGATTTTAGTGAAATATGGTTATTTGTAATCATCATCAAAACTTGTTGGTTTCATATACCTATTGTTAAAGAGAAAACAAAGAAGGTATTTTCTTTTTCTCTGATGAAGGAAAAATATTCAATGTGGAAATCACTTTCCAGTAAGGCAGGAAAAAAAATCTGGAAAACCTTGAATTCATGGGGGATTTTATTAAATAACTATCTCTGGTTGTAAGGTTACAGTATTTACTAGACTTGGTGAGAGGCCAAGTGAGAGAACTAACATAAATACAAACCAAAGAATTTTTATTCCAAAAAGCTTACAGTTTAGTAAGTCATAATTTCTTTATACAAAAGCAATTTTAATTCATCATTTTACTTTCACCTGGGACTCTTGTGAATCCTACAATGTAGCTGTTTTGCTCATCACTTCTAAAGATCTGAAGGTTTGCAAATAATTTGAGATTCACTGCAAAATGAGATTTTGCAGTTGTCCTGCAAATAGTATTGAAAAATCCTGGGGACAGATGAAATTTATATTTAAATCCCTCCCTATATTTTTTACTGTTTACAGAAATAACACAGTTGTTTTCAAAGTTCAGGTTCTTACGTACTATGAAGAACGTGTGTTATCTAACACAGAATTTGCATCAGTGCAATTACAATGTGTGTAGTATGCAATTTTCTTAGTCCTTCTTCACAAGAACTGTGCACTGGGATGCTGCAGCTGGTTCACAAAAGGATCAGGCTGAGGTTCTCGTGATTCTGAGCTGAGTGAGGAAGATTCCTAACCTTCTTTTTCACATTAATTATGCTAAGAATGTTAGGCCTATAGAAAAGGACAAATTATTCACAATTATTACACCTGAAATAGCTGTCCCTCACTAATTTTGTTACTTTAGCAGTGGTGTTTTAGAGGACAGGTCTGTGTTATCACAGCTTTTCATTAACAGACTCAAAATGCTAAGCAGCCTCATGTAGGAAGGAGATAGCGATCATATTCCTGCAGGATTAAAATGCTACTTTTTTGTAAGTCACCTGACAAGCAATGGATGCTCCCACTAAAACAAAGCACTTCCAAGGTATTTGCTCCGAGTAGCCAGTAAGATGCTATGCATTTTCGATACAGAATTTGGATGAAATTAACTTTATAAGCAGAAATTTCAATTGAATAATAACTTTACTCTTAAAGGACATAATGCCAAATAAGGCTATCAGTTTTATGCAGAAAATCTATAACTGAAACCACAAGGGTTATTGCGTTGGATTGGAGTAAGAACCTAAAATTGTGTTATCTGTTTAACTGGCAGAAACCTGCTGTGGGAAAGAAATATTTCTCAACCCAGCTGTTTAAAGCAGGGCAAAGGCAGACAAAATAGGCCGTGCTGAGAAGACACATCCACTGTACATCCTCTGGCAAGCAGGCCCAAATATTCTTGACAACACATAAACAAGTGTCTTTTTAGAGAGGGACAGAATGGCTCCAGTTCCAAATCATAGCTTTCAATAACAAAGCAGGGAAGTGAAAACTCCAGTTTATTTACAAAATGTACGTGCCACAAATGACAGAGATAAAAGTCTTTCCGAGAAGAAATTCAAGGAACTTATTAACTTGCAGTCTTGCAGTACTCCCTTTGGTGTCCATTAGAAGTGGAGATACATGTCTGTCACAAATCAGCTGTGGTCCTGCATATTTAGCACCTTAAAAAAAAATTGTGCAATTTTGCCATCCTGTTAATTTCTTTTCATCCCTTGTTAGAACATAAATTGCACACATTTAATTTTTCATGAGTAAATAAGCTTTAAAAAAGAACACCCAAATCAGCAAAAGGCATGATGTGTTTTGTAGGTGTTCAAACCTGATTATCCTGCTTTCTAGCTTTATAGTCCATGAGAAAATTTGGGCTATGAAACTATCCTTTTATGGAACCTGTTCTTGAAACTTTCCTAACAGCAGAAATAGAACATGCATTAAGTTACCAAAAGTTTTGGTGGTTTTTAGGGCATTCACTTGCACTATGAAGAGTCTGAAGTCATGTCAATCAAGACCAGTGACTTAGAGGAGCCTCTGTGTGGCCCAGGTACTGGGGGATGCTGAGGGGGGAAGGAAGGAGCAGCTGTGCCAGCTGTGGTGCTGCTGGGCATCAACTGGGCCCTGCCACCTTCTGCCAGTGCTGAAATACCACCCACATGGAAAAGAGGAAGGTCTAACTAACTGCACCTTCTCACCTTGGGCGTCTTGGCCATTAAAAACCCAACCAGAAATCTCCTTTCCAGGAAATAAAGTCTGAGAATTTGGAGCTGTGTGACGCCATCCTCACCAGAGGACTTGCAGGTGCTGCCTGGTCACAGAGCAGAGTGGAAACAGTTCCCTGCTCTATCCAGTGTGTTACAGGTGTGCAGGCTGATTAAATGTGGTGTTGTCATAGAAAGTAACATTAACACCAATACACCAATGTGTCAAAGGTGCATGAGTTTTGTGTTTAAATCCAATATTTTAGCTCTTTTTTTTTTTTGCACACATTCCCCCAAATGTACTATTTGAATACAAAATTGATCAGGTGGGACGTTTCTAATTAAAATTTGGTTTTAAAAAATCACATGAAGATAGATACTTGAAAATTTGGCACCCAGTATCCCTTCTCTTGTGTCATAAATATTTAAAGGGAGGAAAAAACAGCAATAGAAATTCCTGAGATTTTTCCTACAATTAAAAATAAAAGGACATAAAGTTTATTTTATTTCACGCCTGTCTTTGGTTAACAAAGCACAACTTAGCATAAATCCTTTTGGATATCATGTGCAATGTATTACCTTATTTTTGGACAATTGCACAATGACCACAGCTGCTTTATAGGAAACTATGTTTTGAAAAGCCAATTATATTGCAAGTATTCCAAGGGAAATGGCCAGAAGAGAGCAAAAATGGCAAGGATATTCATCAGACACTGGCAGGAGCACAAGCATGTTGTGATTGGGATTCTAACACATTTCAGAAGCCTGCTGCCTGAGATAGTTTTGTGATTACGTACTCGCTCATCTATTTCCCTTCAGTGTTTTTGTTGGAAGGATGGCACGTTATTTTGAAAGAAATGAAGAAAAAAAGAACTTTGCAGGGGAAACTCTTGCAGCTTGTCCTGATACGGAATAGTTTAACACTGAAACATATACGCAAAATGTACAAGTCGAATAAAAAAAAAAGGACGTACAACACTAGTGATTTAATGCTTTCAAAGTAGGTTGTGTATTACTATCCTACTGAAGTTACTGTGAGTCTTCCCCATGGCTATAACAGACCCTGAATTACACCATTTGTGTAGATCTTCCTGGTTGTTTTGGGAGAATGAAATTTGCTTTGCTTTGTAAGAAGACTAGAGTATTCCTTTCAGACCAGAGCACAAGTCTGCTCACCATTGCAGACACAGTTGTGGGCATTACCTCTACTGGCAATTCCTTTCCCTTTCCAGTTGTGTTGTTGAAAGAACATATTTGTTGTGCTCTCTGTATTTCTTCTGATTCAGACAATTCCTTTGGTCATTATTCAGATGGAGCAGTAAAAAGATTATTGGAGCTCTTGTAACACTGTACGGCACTCACAACAGGGCAGGATGTGTTTCCAAACAGTGAAATACACATCAGTGTCAGAGAAGAATCTGTTGGTATAAATTAAAACAACCCACTCAAACAACCAAAATCAAAAAACAAACAAAAACCTGGGAAAGTTTTTGTGGCTGTGAGTTATTTAAATAAATAAAATCTTATTAAAGCCTCTACTCATGTTTCATACATTAAGAAATTGAGAAAACAAACAAAATCACAATGTGTTTTTCCTATAGACATAGTAAAATTTAAGGAAGTTGAAAAAATTGTGTCTGTGGAAATTGCTGTCATTTTAAAAGAAAAGCAAAAATCTCTCTTATATCCTCATTCTGGATCAAATAATGTTACTAAACATTACAGGATTTCTCAACTGACTATCAAAAATATTAGTCAAGACCATTTTTTCAAACACTATAATAGTAAAGTTGCTAATAAATGGATTGATTTCTTAAGTACAGCATTAAAAAAAAAAAGAAAGAAACAAAACACTGAGGTCTTCAGTTAATGAAGAGGAACTGGGGCAGATAATTGTCTCAGTCTCTACTAAGATTGCACATGGACTGTAACAGAGTAGATGAAAACATACCTAATGTAAGAAAGGCTTACAGTGAACACAAAGTCTCTGAAACCATCTGAAATATTTTTTGTATTTGTTTGGCTCACACTGGATACTACTTCCACTCCCATCTAGGACAACAGTTACGATATGATACTAACAACAGATTGACCAAAACCGAGGATGTAGCCCCAAACTTTACAAGCTTGAGGCACCCACTACCTGCTGTTAAGACCACACCCCTACAAATAAATGCACATTTTAGCTATGACACATTTAAGAAAAATTTATCTTTTGTATCAACTTGTAATACCTAGGAAATATGACAACACATATCTTTTTGAGTTAGGTTCAAAATATTTATCACTACTACATGTAAAATGGTTCAAAAAAAGGCAGGAGACAGAGGCTATCCAATTCTAATAGGATCCCAAAGAGGTTACAGGCTCCCTTAGATTACAACTGCAGTGATTTTTACAGAAAATTCTGTACTTCAGCTGAAAGTAAAAAAGGGAAATGACACAGATGCATGAACTCCTGCAGTAAAAGACAAGGAAAAGTCCTCATGTTGGAAGATACTCCGGTACAAAAAATAGCACCTGGAAGAAACCAAGGTCAGCATTCTGGAAGATAAAAGTTTTCCAGATACTCAAAACATTACTCTACAAATTTAAATTTGAGAGGTCCAAACAAGATCTCACTACCATTACTGTTACTTCACTGACTCAGAGCTAACAGCTTTCTGAAACTGGTATATGTGAGTCAAAAATCAGATTTGAGAGCAATCGTCCTTGCCCAAAGCTGAAAATAAGTTTGACTGTAAAACAAATGTAATTATGTCTCTGCAGGAAGGAACACATCCAGAACGATCATGAAGTTGGTTGTAATCAATGACCTTTTCCGAAATACCTTGAACTCTTTCTTTTGTTGATGGGACTTTCTAAAAGTATACTGGGAGCCATAGGTTTCTGGCTTGTACCCATTTTAAACATTGCTTATCGCGCAGTGCTACAATTTGTTATCAGATGACCTTGTGCTCATATACAAACACAACCACTATCAGGCACAGACAGGCTATAATCTGGCAATAACTTTAAAAAACAGAAACAAACACAATGTGTAGGGAATATTAATAAACTCAGAGAATTCTGGCACAGAAAAAGACCAGTAATAAGTATTTGGAGGGAAGTACAGTAAGACATGATAAAAATCCACATTAATTCCAGTCCTATTCCCTATGACATAAACTGCTCTAAATAGCTGTGGTTACATGAATACTCTCTTTAGTACAGACAAAATCTTTTTGCCTTATCTAGCATTTATGAATGTGGTGATTACCTTGTTTTATAGGTTTCTATTGTGCCTAATGAGTTAAAACACAGTCAATGGTACAACATCAGTAATTTAATTATAACCATTCCTCTGAGTTTGGAACAAAGGTCTTACAAAAAAGAAACTTCCTTTAGCAGATACCATATTAATATGTATTACAGGATAAAATTATAAAATTTTGGAATTCTTTTCTGTAACAGGAGCCAGAATTTTTAAAAGCACTTCCATATAAATGGGTATGTAAAGTAGTCTAACTTCAGCAACTACAAGCAACTACTATGGCTCATAATGTGGTTTCAGTTAACAATCCCTTATAATATTGCCTTCTGAAAAAATGACAATTCGTTGTATTAACTTTCAAAAGAAAGGCAGTGAATCACTGTCTGTTTACCCTAAAATTGGGATTATTGCCCTGTATTACAAGAATTTAATGAAAATAAAACCCAGGAATGACTATGCAGCTATCACATGCTTTATTGATAGGTACTACACAACCAGCTGGACAGATATGAACAGAGAATCTAACTGCATGGTCTTCTTGTCAGCATAGCTTCTGAAGAGTATGGTGACTCTTCATTAATTAAAGTTGCCTCTATCAAAAAGACACATTTATACTGTTCATTAAAAGTGGCTTGTGACTTTTTCAGGACTATAACACAAAATACCAATACAATAAGATTCAAATTCAAGCCTATGTTGAAATGCTTTTTGTTTGTTGGGGGGGGGTGTTGTTTGTTTTTGTTTGGGTTTTTTTGTTTGGTTTTATTGTTGGTTATTTTTTTGATGAAGAACAATGCATTTGCCCAGATACAATTTCATCTTCTTTGGCCAGCCCATAGATAGTCTTATTCTCATTTTACATCCCTTTCCAACCATTCATCTGTGATAAACCAGGAGGAAGACCAAGAACAATGTCTTTCTTCTCACATTACCCAAGCTTGGGATCCAGAAGTCAGAATACAGCTGTAAGCCAAAAGTCGCAACTAGAGAAGGGCACAGTGACGGGACAGATGAGCTCAATACCTACTCTGAGCAGGCAGCACATGCTTTTTCTCTTTGTATTACCCTTTAGATTGTTTTATATTTACCTTTAGGTTGTTTAAAGAGATTACTATATCTCCCTTTTTAGATCAAACATTGCAACATATTTGTGTTATATTGTCGTCAAAACTTGGTCAGAAGTGTGTGTGGCATTAATAAGGATCACTTATTAGGAATTATGCTTACCAAATGTGCAAACAAATGGGATTCCATTTAAAGGGTGCTTGTTCTATTCAACCTTATCCCTCAAGTTGATATAAGAGTTCCTGGAAAACTTCAAACTTTGACACTTTACAGATAGGCTTATTTAGGAGAGGATGGAAGATTTTAAGCCACTCAATACCATTTTTCTTAGATATGTGAGACACATTCCTTTTTTTAACTATCTCAGTAGTTGATTTGCCAAATTAGTTGAAAAGAAACAATATTGTTAAGTCCAAAGTTTGATTTTGAAGAATCTAGCCTTCAGATTGACCATTTTTCTGGGTATTTTAATACAGATGTTCTTCTGACATCATTATCATGACGTCAATGATTACAGTATTCCAAATGACTAATCAGGAAAGAGGCTATGCCTAAACTGGATGAGTTTATGACTCTAAAGTATTGCTATCTTTGTCTTCTAAGGAAAGATTGGTCAGGGAACTGCCACTCAGGAATCCTTTCTTTTGCTAGCTGAAGGGAGGTTGAGGTGCCAGTTCAATCAGCTTTATCACATGCATTGGTAGATTGCACCCTTGCTTAGGCTATGAAATAAATTCACTCATTGTCACTTATTACCACAAAATATTTGTATTTTAAAAGCATTCACAGGTCTCACAGCACATTTACAAATGTGAGAAAATACAGTTGTTCCCTAGAGATATTTATTAACTAATGCTATCAAAAGGTGATAGGGAAAAAGAAGGCAGAAAGGGATATAATCACAATTACATACATGTATGTATGTGCATGTATGTGCAGACATACATTTTTTATTAAAAACAATGAGACACTTAAGCATTCAAAATTATCAAGATCTAAAAATTATGTAGAACAATTTACTGAAATCTGTTAATTAACCCATATTATTCAGTTGAATATGGGTTAAAAAAATTTGTACAAGGATGAGTATAGTATGAGGTACATATATCCTAAAAATAGATATTTTTCAACCAGTAAATGCGTAGTTCAGGGAAAAAAAAGGTTATCAAATCACAGAATCACAGAAGTTGCTGAGTTGGAAGGGACCCACAAGGATCATCGAGTCTGACTCCTGGCCCCGCACAGCACCATCTCCAAGTCACATCATGTGCCTGAGGGTCATCCAAAGTTTCCTGAACTCTCTCAGGCTTGGTGCTGTGAACGCTTCCCTGGGGAGCCCATTCCAGCACCCAACCACCCTCTGACAGTACCCAACCTCCACTGACACAACTTTAGGGTGTTCTCTCAGATCCTGTTACTGGTCACCACAGATAAGAGATCAGTGCCTGCTCCTCCTCTTCTCCTCATGAGGAAGATGCAGACTGCAATGAGGTCTCCCCTCAGTCTCCTCTTCTCCAGGCTGAACAGACCAAGTGACTTCAGCCACTTCTCATACGGCTTCCTACGTTTTTGTTGCCCTCTTTTGGATGCTAATAGCTTACTGTATTTCTTACTGTAGTGACCAAAATTTCACACAATATTCAAGATTATTTTCCAAATAATCAAGTGATTTAATGAAATGTTAATTTTAAGAATTCAGTTAATTTTAAAATAATTATTTAATCAACCATACAACATCCTTTCTGTTTTCTGATTCTTTTGCTTGAGTGATTTTCTAAAACAAATTAAATCCAATTAAATTTTCAAATGAAATTATGTTGATATATTCTAAGGTGCCCCTGAAATTTAAATAGATTATCTTAGAGAATTTGATGTAGAATTTTAATGGAACAGTTTTCTTTTCTTTTTACATAACATGCTTGTAGATTGCCACATTTGACTTTAGTAGAGTCAATCCCGTTATTTCCTAATGGAGATAAATACAGAAATTAGTTCTTTGACATTGAAAACCCTAGATTAAATAAACAAAATAATACTACAGATTGAAATTGTGCTGAATATTAATTCTCCATTTAGGATCTTAAAATTGAGCCTACTTTATTTGAAATACAAGCTTTCAAGACAACACAGAAATCTACAAATAACAGGGAGTGTAAGAATAACATGGTAATATCACCTCTTGCATAAAGTATTAAAGAAGTAACTATTTGAGTATTATGTCCAGCTCTGATTTCAGAAAAATACATTAAAGATTTGGACATTATTTTTAAAAGTACGGAAATAATTTGAAGTTGGAAAATAGGTTTGAAGAAAGGGACCAAAAAAAGTATCTTTTCAATTTTTCAAAAAGACAGCGAAGTATTTGAGCTACAAATATGCACAAATATCACTTTTGATAGGAGACACTGATTTAACGTACCAGGAAAACTATAAAATGTTGAGATGACTGGAAACTGATGGAATTCAACGTAGTTGCAATGCTTCCTTAATTTGTCCACTGGAGTAT
The DNA here is from genome assembly GCA_013399895.1 of Serilophus lunatus. NCBI lineage: Eukaryota > Metazoa > Chordata > Aves > Passeriformes > Eurylaimidae > Serilophus > Serilophus lunatus. The sequence continues at coordinate 53,734 of VXBA01004918.1, forward strand.
ATGACATGGTAATATTCTGAGGTCTTTATGACTGTGATCAAACTGAAAAGTGATGATGTTTAAGATTTATGAATGCTAGAGTTTGGATTAGTGATTATTAATAGTCTTCTCTGACCCTAACATATGATAATAAAATGGTCTCTAGACACATAAGAAATTCAGGGTAGTTCAGCAGAGTATAAGAGTATAAGGGGGACTGCACTCTTATATGTAACAAATCCAGTGTTTTAATTTAAAATAGTTATTCAAGTCTGCACAGCTGGATCTGGTCAACTAAAGTCAGAAGAATCATTATTTTGACATCCCTACATTCATATGAGATATAAAAGCTCGTGGCATTGCACTTGTTAGTTCCTATGAAAGCATCAGGGTAAAACCAGTATTGTAACTAGAGAATTCTATTGCTGCATTGGGGGTGCAATTACATTAGATTTGATGCACCACCTTAATTTCTTTTACACACTGAACTTTTGCAATATTCTGCCTTTCAAAAGTTTAGATCAACAAGATGTATTCCTCTACCAATCAAAATCGATACCCGGCTGTTAAAGTTAGTGCAATGTTGACTTCAGTATCCTGAGAGATGGGTTCTCAGACTGCAGAAAAATGAACCTAAAAAAACACAAGAATGTTCCTTTTCCCTTTTCTTTCTGTGCTTTTTTCCCCCTTCTTTTCTCTATTTCAAATAGCATATCTTAAAAAAAAATCAGTAGGAAATTACTGAGTGTTCTGCAGATGATAGTTGTTTGTAAATCTAAAGGTAAGGATATTTCCATTTACTGATTCTAAATACATTCCAAGTGGCCCAGCCGCTACAGTGTCAAGTTTTTTGCTGCGATAAGGCTAGAGGCAGGAAGTTGTGAGAGGTCAGGAAGGAAACACTATCAGGTCTGAGAGGGGACCAAACAGCAAAGGGAGCAGCAGAGCCTCTTGTATTTAGGCTGTGGTAACAATTTGCACTATTTTCCAAAGATGAAGAGCCACAAGTGTAAAATCCAGTTACTGTCCCTTTAAACTTCCTAGGGGGAAAAAAATTCCTTGTTTTCTGCGTTTGCCTTTTGTTTCTAGGAGCTTTGTAAGGGGAAGAGGGAAGGAGGGGAAGGCAACAGGGAAAGTATTATTTCATATAAACATTTCTTGCGGGATGCAGACTGGTTTGTTTATAGCAATTTAGTTTGACCCTGGGCACACAAAGGAAATGGCTCTAATACTGGTTTTGGTCCATCATGCTAGAGCTCAATTCAAGGCATTTAGTTTGCACTGGTATGTTTCCAAACATCACCGTCACCTGCTTCCCGATATACTGCCCAATAGGAAATACATCAGGGAGCAACCGAAGGAGAAAGGGAAAGTTCTATCAAAATTTGGTTTGTAAAAGAGCTACATACACTGAAAAGTCCAGGGCTGTTGCTCTGTATTACAGCACTGAAGGTTTTCAAAACAGGTTAGTGAGTCTAGCTAGTCCAGGCTGACAAGTCGTTTTCCCATCCTGTAAAATGAAGGAATTTATATTTTCTTCCTGTTCCATGCTGTGATGAATTAAAGACATTTTTCCTTTGAAAATAACACACAGACAAACAGCAGGAGAGGTACTTTCCTACTAGGACGTTCATTTCCCATTTCACCTACTGATGTTAAAGTTCTTGCTATTCTCTTCACCTATATTGGGGAGAGGAGGGTGTTGGAGGAAACCCAGAAATCTGACTTCTGGTAGCTTTGAGATGTTACCTCTAAAAAAATCAACTGATGCTGAAAGACAGCATCTTAGAATACCTGATACCTGGTATAACAGGAGAGGAGGAGAGGACAGATCCAGACTAGAGCCAGGAATCTTGGTGATGAATGAGATAGTGCTTAGTATTGGTCCTAGATCTCATTTATTATTATTATTGTCTTAGTGCTTAGTATTGGTCCTAGATCTCATTTCTTCTTATTATTGTCTTGTTCAGGGAATAAATATCAAGTAGCCTAGAAAGCACTAGCATCTTTTTGGGTCCTATTGTGAATTTTATAGGACTTTGTATGTTCCTTTGATTTGAAAAATCATCATTTTCAGAAAAAATAAATAAAAAAGTGTTCTGTCCAAATATTCCTCACTAGCTCTTAAAGTCAACTAATGTAAAAATATATGGCCACTTCCCAGTAGTTCTATGAGTTTCAGGCATAAAGAGACTTCAATTTTGGTGCTACTCTTTTGTGCTTATATAATTAGATGGAAGCCAAACAATTTACTATTGTACAAGGCCATCCAAAACATAATTAATGCAAGCCATTGCTCACTGTGTTTAATGAAAGCAGGATATCAACAATAGTACCAGCTCCAAAAAACTGTCTAAAGTTACAATTACTTACAGTAGTAAACCTGTGCATGTGCTTTAGGATCTGTGCCCAACTAGATGCACAGGAACTCATTCCCAGTTAGTCAGTGGGATTGTTCAACTGTGCTCCTTTAAATTATAGGAGAATAACCAAGACGCTTATCCAACCTGCAGCAAAAGTGACTAGTTCAATATGAACATAAAGAAAAATTCAGTACTCAAGAAGACTGAAAATATACCTCAAACACTAGACTAATTTCATCCCTTTAAAAGTCAAAGTTTATTCTTGTTTGAGAAAGGTAAAAAGAAATTCATTTTTGTAAAAATATATTACCTACCTGTGCCGCCAAGGTCAGTGAGACCTCTCCAGTGTTGAATAAGTACTTCTGGGGAAAAACCCAAACTGGGAGGCAGCTTTAACTTATGAACTACTATTCAGTTGCTAAACACACAAGGTAAGTGAAAATATAGAGCTAAATTTCACAACTTTTATAATCATTACCCTAACCATTTTTATACAGAAGTATCAGAGAGAAGAATTTGGTTCATATTATTATACTTGTCTAAAATTTTTTTTTTGCTGCCATTAACAACAAACTTGTGCAACATTATTGTGTGGCACTTCTATAATGGGAGAGTTAGCAGAGCCTGACCAAATCTGGCCCAGTTTTAGATGAGCTTTTGAGCAAAACTAGGACAATTTCTGGCACAATTCAGAGATTTATATTAAATCAGGACTGATGCAAAATTGGCTTGGTCCACCTAAAGTTCAAAATGAATTTTTACACTTACTTGAACATCAAAGTACAGTTTAAGAGCAAGCCAAAATAAATGAACTGAAAGTGTATCAAAAAATCCTGCAAGTCAGAGCTAACAAGGCCTTTAAAAAGCTCTGCCAGCTATCATTTGTTATGCATACAACTCTCTATGTATGTAGCAGTTATATAAAGTTAATGCCAATATATCACGAAAAGAACAATATTTTGTTTAGAACAAGTGTTATGTTCAAAGACATCAAGCTTACTCTATTTTTTTCCCCATAAATTAAATCTGATTGCTTTACTTGCTCTCTAGAGGTACTTTCCTCCATATACAGGTAGCAGAGTCCTAGGCTAGAGACAGACATTCCATATAAATCCAGTCCAGGTCTAAATTGCCAGGCAGACAGTTCTTCTCAGTATTATGATTCGCAAACACATACCTTTTCCTTTCCAAGTAGAAAGCTGAAAGACATTTTGTATAAGATTACACCTGGCAACATGTACTGTGGAACTTCATTGTAATACCTGATTAAAAATGATACAGTGAAATAAATTCAGGTGACCAAGCTGCAGGACAAATGTGCTGACCTTGTAAAAAGATAACAATACTATGCTCTTTGGAGGGCAATTTAGAAATACCTCGTAAAAGAAGTTTATGTAAATGAAAGTAAGTTTTACTGTATAACTTCTTAGTCAAATGACTAAGTTCTATAGGCTCTTCCCCGATCTTCTCATTTCTGTCTCTTGTCTTCCTAAAAGTCAAACATAAGCCAATTTTCTTGCTCTGAATCATAACTATCGGATTTCATTTGTAAAATACATTTTCAGACCAGGTATAGCTATTTACCTACTCCCTCTTGTGTGCTTTTACAGAAATGGTTTGAAAGATATTCCTTATTTAACTTTTGAAATCAGAAGAAATCTCAACAAAAAATGTCATTTTTAAAAATCTGAACAGTTAGATTAAACATTATCATTGCCTTGTTAAAGACTCTGTCAGAGGTGGATATGGTGGTGGCAAATTAAGATATAACAACAGCTTGCCTCTCCTCTTTATCTACCAGGGATAACTATCTCCAGAGCATGTAATCACTCTAGCAATTCCAGTTTACAGCATCTTATTTGAAGCAGCTGACAAGGCTGATGCACACCACTGTGTTGCACTATGAACTAGAAAGGCTGAGGTGCAGGCACACATCCCTTCTCCAGGCGCTCACCTCTGGATATGTAAATCCACCAAAGATAAATTACCACAGCCCATAAATCTGAACCTTTCTACAAAGAAGAAAATACTGAATGATTTTGCACTCCCAGAGTGGCTTCTACATTAGTTTACTGTAGAACATTAAACCACTTTTCCTCTGCTTGAAGACTGGAGCTGGCTTTATGAGGGGTAGAAAACTGCAAGGTGAAAGATTTAATGAGTATGTTGTTTACCATTAGAATTTGGTTTGGAATTGTAAGAAGTTTTCAGGAGACTTACCAGATAATAATCTGAAGCCACAAAATTGCTCCAGGTGTTTCTCCACCCTGCTTTGTGTAACACCTTCTTTTGCACCTGCTGGCTACTTCTAAGTAAAAGGACTCTTTAATCTGTTCTTAAATGCTTTTGTCCCCAGATTGCTTTGTGGCTTTAAGCGAAGTGAAATTCAGTGCTTGATAAAAGTGCAACGATGTTAATATACTGGAAACTCACTCCAGTATAAAAATAAGTAACAGCACTCTCAAACTTTCCATGAGGAAGTGAAAGTGAAGTTGTTAGTTATCATTCCACCATCAGCCATGTTACGCACCCTCTGCACTCAAATGAAGATGAAGGTTTCACTGTGGAATGTGAGGTGTTCAATGAAAAATCTCTCTTTCTGCAAGGATGCTTGGACTACCTTGCGTACTAAAAAGAGAAGAAACTGCATACCTGCATCTCAGCCTCTTACGCACCCCGTGGACTACTCCTCCTGTCTGTACCCTGAATTTGCTTTTCACACCTCCTCAAAAACAGTGTTTTCACAGTCATTGCATTTGAATATTGCAAACCATGGCAGGTAAGAAAAGGAGGCATTGACCTGAGAGGTTCTTACAAAAAAGGTCATGATAAACTATTCCCTTTCTGAAAGTATGGGGTCCCCCACTGAATTGTGCTGTGGTCATGTAACACTGGAGAACTTTTAGGTGGATAGGTCATGTAAGGTTGTTCAACTTAATACCCTAAGATTTCAATTATAAGCTACCAGACACCTGGTGCAGATCACAGATAGCCAAAAAACACATCACAATATTCTGCATGATATTCATGTCCTCACCAGATTTAATTTTAGGTAAATGTTGAAAACACACACACCCTTGTCCGCCCATGTTTGATGGTCCCATGACTATCAGTGGGTATGATACACAGAATCACTGTCTGTCTCAAATGGTCCACCAATTCAGCAAAGGTAAGAGAAAAAGAGGTTATTTTCCCTGGGTATTTTTACATATATATATATATATATACACAAAACTGGAAAATAACTGAATGATATTGTGATAAGCAGTAACAAGTGTCAACTAAGCAGATGACAGTTCAGTTTGGATATTTTCCTCTGATCCTTTTGATGAAATCATAGATATCTTTTTGTAACTTATACTTTAGTTTCACCCCAACAAAAGGAAGGCTGTTTAATGCCTTTCCTATGCTTGACAAGACAAAAATAGAGATTTTGCAACCATAAGGCAGAGTGCAGAAGACTGATGAATGCTGCAGCTGCAATCTCTTAGAAGAAAAGTGACTGTCAGTCACACCATCCTGGGATGTTTAAGTAGGTAGGGAAGGAAGCAAGTAAACAAGCCAGGCATGGAAATATCATTCCTCATTCCAACCAGTAATAAGAGGCATGTGGGCCACATCTCTTCTTACCACTGTGACCGTCTTGAAAGAAATCCTACTCCATGGAAGTCATCTTCATTTTGTTATTTTCTCAGTTCATAATTATGACTGAAGCTTAAATATTCTCCATTCTTACTGAGATTTTCACATGGGAACACAAGACACCAGCACTTTTTTGTGTTATTTGGTAGAGAGCTATTTACTGTGATATATTCCTGAGAACTTTTACAGGAAAGAACAGTAGCTGACATCTGGCAGAAATATAGACAGTTATGTAGATTATAAACAGAATGACCTATCACTTTTAGAAAATATATACCAGAACAAAAGACATTTAGTTGAAGCCTAAATGGCAAAACATCGATGGCAGGAAGAGATCAAAGAAATCCTGCTCTTTGCTATATGAATAGAATAGGTGAAATTACTATACAAGGAAGAGTCTTATATAAAACTACCATTGATATGTTTATCCTTGTTTTGAATACAGCTTTGTTTGAACTGAGAAAAAAATCATAAAGCAGCCAACAGTGCTCAAACTTGAGTATCCTTTATTGCTGTATTATGTTTTCAGGAAAGATTGATTTCCACCCTCTCCTTTTCTTACCCCCTGCCATTAAACATAAAGGTTTACTCTACCAACACATTTTTATTTATTTGAAAGCATTGAATAGAAATATTATATAGAAGTTTGAGCTAAAATACATCTAGAAAAACAGTTCCTTCTTAAAAATCACATTAAAATAGTACATCTTAATTGAGCACTATATGCTCTACTAAAAAAAATATAAATAAAAAGGTAACTGAAAACTTTTGTCTTCACATCATTAAGAGCAAGCTATATTTAGGCAATTATAAGATTCTTCAGGGATGCCAGAGGCTGTACTGGTGATGGGGTTGTGCCGTCCTGCATCCACTGCCATCACACATGATCAGCAACACACACGGCAGTAAGTAGTGCTAACGAGGGTCAGGGATACAGCCTCCATGACTCTGATGGAAAACCTCCTGAGATTTCCTCTATTCTTTTCTCTGTTAAAATGTATATACTTTTAAAGGCCCTATTTATGAGTTGAACTGTTCAAAATCAGGAATTTTTTTAATATACCACTAAAGTACAAAAATATCACAGGACTGCCTTATTTCCCTCTTTTAAGCATGCTCCCAGATAGAATTTCTTCACCCACCTTTTTTTTTTCTGGATACCATCAGTGTAAATCCAGTTCTTAAAACAACACAAAAGACAAACCAAAAACTGCAATCAAGGTCACTAAATTATATTATTTTCATTAGATTAACTTTGTTATAGGAGTAGTGGTAATCAAATAGATACCTTAGGGCTGCATTTTGAACGCTGGCAACCAGTTCTGCTGCTCTCACAGCACTGTTGCATTGGCACTTTAAAGTTATTGTTGATGCAAGAAATTATTGCTCTTCACCTGCCAGATTGGTGCTATAGGATAAGTGAAGCAGAATACATGTGGATGCCTCAGATATTTCAGTAGAAAATCCAGCCTAAACTGTTGGCAAATACTGCTTCAAACAAATTGGCTGACTTTGTATTGATCTTATGATACACTTATGTGTAACACTGGTAACCCTCTGTAGAGTCAGAATGGGAAATGTAGGACGAAGAATTCTTCAGCTTAATTGACGGGTATGCCTATGTCAATGTCTTAGTTTGGCCTTTAGTTCTGACTGGTTTTTTTTACATGAAATTGTCTCAAAACAGGAATTATGAAACCGTTCAGAATAGTGTAATGAAAGAGTCTAGTCACACGATTCTCTATCAGGCAAAGCTAAGGAGCACACTAGAAACTTCTCTTAAAAAAAAAAAAAAAAGAGGATCAAGAAAGGTATAAACCTATTAGAAAACATCCCAAGGAAGGCAACGAAGGTGCTAAAGGGTCTAGAGGAGAAGCCATATGAGGACTGGTTGAGGTCACTTGGTCTGTTCAACCTGGAGAAGAGGAGACTGAGGGGAGACCTCATTGCAGTCTATAACTTCCTTGTGAGGGGAAGAGGAGGGGCAGGCACTGATCAGAGACAGAACCCAAGAGAATGGCCTGAAGTTGAGCCAGAGGAGGTTTAGGTTGGATGTGAGAAAAAGGTGCTTCACTCAGGGTGTGGTTGGGCACTGGAACATGAGAATGAGATAAAATGACTTTAGAATGTTTGACCACAGAACACAAAGACTAAATGTCTGGCCCCCTACAACTTCTTTTAGATAACAAGGATTTTATTTCTGTACTCTGAAGAATCATATTTTATAGTGTCTTGAAACTCATAAATGTGAGGTTTTTCTATGTAAATTAAGTGAACTCACTAGAAATATGAAAATGATTGTACCATTTCCAAATGCTACCTGAACAGTTGCTAAGACAAACAGGCTGTACTAATGTACCAGGGCTGTACTGGCTCCAATGTCTGGCATAAGGGGATTTCATTAATGAAAATGAAACAATTAGCCCCTCCATGTTTTCCTAACATGCAAAGTATAAAAAAATTAAGTTGGAAAATCATATAATGCATTTTTAAATTTGCAGTAGGGACAAACTTAAGCAAATCGACAGTCTACCTGCATCCTACTATCCTACTCATAAAAGGCAGGTATTACAGTGTGAGACAAGATATTAAGAAACCCTGAAAGATCCATTTATAGAATAATATACATAAGGGAAAGTCTCTTCCTAACTGCTTTCAGCATAAATTTGACTTTTGTTTGGAGGCATCAGAGTTCAGAAATCCTTCAAACCACTGGATTTGTGGTTCATTTAATTATCACATTATCTGCTTTATTTAATTTATCTATAAAGAAGGACTGACATCATTTCATGAGTTATGCTGTGTGCCATGGCTCAGTAAAAATTACATGTGCCACTAACTTTCATCAACAGCCATTTAGAAATTTTCTATCACTTCTGGCAGAACATACAGATTTATGGATACTAAAGCATTTCACATGAATATCAGTACCCTACTTTAAAAAAGTCAAATTTATTTATCTCATGAGGACTTTTATGCCTTTCTGTTCAGATTCATTGAATAGTTTTATATTTTATTTTAACAATATTATACACTAAAAATAAGGACTGTGTAGTATTTGTTTTGTTTTTCCTAATTTGATAAGAAATGCCCAGATTTCCTCCTTGCACAAAATCAAAATATTTTCTCCAGGCCAGGTTTGGGGTTTTTTTGTTTTTTTGCTATTATATATTTTATAGTTAGAACTACAGGCCAGCTCAAATTTACAGGGACTTGTGTATACATATATGCATATATATATATATATATTTATATATGTAACCTCCTTCAGGTCTTGAATTGGGTTTTTAATGACAGCCTCCCTAGGCTCCCTATGTAACAGATTCCTTCTGAGAGTCACTCAGAGAACTACTTGAAAGTAGATTGTGTGAATATCTCCTAAAGGAATCAGTTCTGGCCTCCATCCCGCAAAGAAGCCCTACAATACACAGAAGGAAATTCTCGAAAGTATATTCTGTAGAAAGAGCAAAATCTTAGCGTATTATAAGGCCTTTGGAAACTTCCTTCTTCTCTGTAGCTATATAAGTTTGTTAACTCTTTTTTTTTTTTTTCTTTCTGCAGAGGTCTTTCAGTCCTTGGCTGCCAGCCATGGTAAAACAGCTGAACATCTTGATTATCAACAACTTCAGCTGTAGTTCCATCCTAGAAATAATTTCTCTCCTGACTCAGGTGGCAATACAGCCACGGAATAACAGGAAAATGAACTTATGTTTCCAAAAGAGTACAAAACTTGTGACAATCACGCTTCAGCAAGAAGCCTGACCTGAAATGTGGAGTTCTGCCTTTCAGTTTTAAAACCAAAAGGCTCAGAAGATCCCAATCAAGTTCATTCTTTTTGTATAAAATTGTATCTTTAACCTCCTGAGGCTTTCTTCCTGTGTTAATAATGATAGCTATAGTGGTCAGTATAATGTTTCCTTTCAATAAAAATGAATGCAAGTATCAGAATATATTAGAAGATATTAATGAAATTTAAGTCTTTCAAGGAAAAATATTCCATTGTTCAAGCTGAGAACAACATATGAGTTTGAATGCAAGCATGACCAGACATTTTGTAATAAATTTGCTGCTTATTCATCACTACCAGCTGTTTCTGTCTTTTGAAATTTGAGATTAATAATACATGTCCCAGATCAGCAGGTTTGACCTATGAAATTATTATCCTTCCACATCTCCAAATTCAAATCATTAGTACATTTAGTGAAAGAGGATTAACAACTAAGGAGGAAGTGTCAAACTCTCTCCCATGAACTGAAAACAGAATATAATTTTTAGTAATATATCCATGACTTTGGTTGCCTTTTCAAACCCTGGGGTTTCAAATTCCACTTAAAATACCTATATAGACACTGCTTCTGTTTAAAAAGAGGTACAAGTATTAAGTATTATTTGAAGAGCAGATCTCAACTTCTAAAAGTTGATCTAATTGTCAAACTTGCAGGGTTTTAATTTAAAAGTCATAGCCTTTATAAATAAAAGCGTAAAGTGTGGTCCCCACTGTGTAGATGTATAATTTTATTACCTAATCAGAGATTAATTAAATAGAGAATCTAAATAACAATTAGAAATCGCCACACTGTTTTGAGCAAGATTAGTTGGCATCTATTCTATGCAGCTGTTTTCTCAGAAAACCTTGCTAGTGCATGCAGATACTTATAACTTCTGTTGAAACAGAATGTTGGAATATGACTGCCCCTAAAGGACACTGTTTTAACAGCAATGAATTCATTTGGTTTTTTTATATGAACAGCTATTTCAAAGCTCTATTCAAATATGCTCTAAAAGGACTATACAGTTTTGTCAAGCAGTCCTACCTTCTATTTAACAAATAAATAATTTTATCTAAAGAAAAAATGATTTGTTTTCTTACTGGATGAATTTTCAACACTTGCCATAATATTTTAAAGTTCAGTCTTGATCATCTATTTCTACTTAGGCTAACTAGGAATTTAGTTTCACAAACTCAAGAACTGGGCCTATGGGAATATGATGCTGTTTAACAAGGCCAGCTGCCTTGCTAAGAAGGACTTAGGGGTGCCAGTGGATAAGAGGCTGGACATGGTGCAGCAATGTGCACTCGGCAGCCTAGAAAGTCAATTGTGTCCTGTGCCGCATCAAAAGCAGTATGGCCAATAGTGCGAGGGAGATGATTCTCTGCTCTGGTGAGACTCCACCTGGAGCAGTGCATTCAGCTTTGTGGTCCTCAGTACAGGAAGTCCAGCAGAGGGACACAAAGCTGATTGGAGGGAAGGAGCAATTCTCCTACAAGGAAAGGCTGAGTGAGTTGGGCTTGTTCAGGCTAGAGAAGAGAAGACTTCAGAGTAATCTAATTTTAGCCTTCCAGTACCAGAAGTGGGCTCACAAGAGAGATAGTGAGCAACTATTTACAAAATGATTTAAAGATAAGACAAGAGGAGATGGCTTCAAACCAAAAGAGAGTAGGTTTAGACTTGATATTGGGAAGAAATTCTTTACTGCGAGGGTGGTGAGGCATTGGAACGGGTTGGCCACAGAAGTTGTGGATTACCAAACTTGAACGTTTTTAAGGCTAGGTTGGATGGAGATCTGAGCAACTGGGTCTAGAAAGGTGCTCCTGCCCATGGCAGGGAGGTTGGAACCAGATGACTTTTAAGTTCCTTTCCAAGGCAGGTCATTCTGTGATTCTGTAATTCTATAGTTTTTTACTAAGAACAAAGAAACATGGGACCACTGCAGATCCCCAGTGTAACTAAAGCTAGGTGTCTGCACTTAAAGAGTAGGGTTCATCTCGTCAAAATTTTGTCACTTTAAGGATAGTTACCTACTACAAAGATCCTTGATGCAGAGGGAGATTCATTACCCAGATTTAGACGCCTACCTTAATCGCAGCCAGAGGCACAAATCATGTCTGGCTGTAGAAGGACTATAAGACTTCAGAAGTTTCTAATTTCATAAGGAGATTTCCTTTTTCTGGCCTTTCTTAGTGTCCAGCTTACAACACAGGCTGGGCATATTTTGGTTCACTGTACTGGAAAGAATATGCTTAACTAACAGTGGTAAGCATGGTTGAGCATGGTAATTAGAAAACAGATAGATGAGACAGAAAAGGGCTTGAAGAAAGGCAAGTCTGCATGGAAAAACAGTGTACCAACTAAAATTAGGCTAATAAACAGAAAAATTGATAGAGCCAGAAAGCAAACAAGGTATCAGGCATATACAAGATTTCTCTTAGAAGTCTCATGTGGCTGAAAGATTGCCTGATTTTTCAACATCTTTAATTATCCTAAAAAAAATATTCCCTCTATGAAGTTTTCTTCTTACACTCGTAATCTGAGAATGTTGTAGAGAAGATAGTGAAAATATATCATTATTTATGTTGTGTTTGTTTGTTTTAGTTTTCCCTCATTGTATGTAATAGCTTTCAATATAACAGTTTTCAAGACAAGCTTTTGATCTCTTGAGATCTTCAGAAATTTAATATTGTGTTTTATAAGCACAATAATATTAATCTGGGTACACTTGTTTAGATTGTCTCTCCACTTATGGCAGGAAAATACATTTTAAGTCAAGCCACTGTATGCTGTTGTCATGTGTAGATGTATTAGCACCAACTACCCTGAAATCTTTCAGCTGCTCTCTGTAAATTCCCTTTGCAGAAGGAGAGTGTCTGCTCCAAGGGACAATTTAGAGTACTGCATTGCACTTCTACTTTACATAATCTCTCTTCCTAAATAAAAAGTGAGTCTAAGCAGATTAGGTAGTAAATAAAAGACCTTACTTGGATGCCTAAAACTGGGGAGTGTGGATATTTTTCCTACTTTTAAATAGATTGTAAGAACATCTTTAAATATCATTAGAAAAGACATTTCAGTATATTGTCTAATTTGTAGTGACAATGCTGTCATCACAGCTGTAAGGCTATAAAACAGACAAGGTTTTCACAGGAGTTTAATAATCTTGTTTTATTGAAACACAACTGGGGAAAAAGCAAACTAATTTTTCAGTCAATAAAATCTTTGAATGTGTTGAAATTTAAAAGCTTCTCTGGATGGAAGCCTCTTAGACCAGTTCAGGGGGAACCTGAGAAAGCCAGAGGAAGAGAAATTCATAAAGGGTTACTACCTACACAGAAACCATATCTAACTCAGGAAATCCCAGAGCTTCAAATGTTTGAAGGCTGGGAGAGCATTCAGGAAAGCAAGATATATGTTTGCCCTGTTCATATAGTTTCCCTTAAGTATTTGCTTTTAGCCACTGCCCGAAATGGGATACCTTGTTAATTAAACCCTGGTCTGACCTAGAACAGATGCTGTTATGGACATACTTAAATATATTGAGAAATATACTCTAGACATGAGTTATGGTATCAGCATGTTTTTGTTTTATTTGGTTCAGGGGGTTTTGTTTTGTTTTTTAAAGGCACCCATTTTACAGTTGAAAAACAGTTTCCAGGGGACATTTCAGATAACTTTTTTGTCTCTGCATGCATATAACATTGACAATTCTTCATTCTTTGAAATGAGCTACTTTTTCAGGAGATACATTAATGAAAGGCATGATATTTTCTGGGGAGGCACTGATACATTCTGTTTACTAACAAGTACTTCAAAGCTTTCAGAATGCATCCTCACCCTAATTTAGCTTGCTGTTTCTCTAAAAAGTTTAGGAGATGAAAGCAAAGCTAATCCACAATCGACTCTCCATCCTGGTTATACATGCAGCACCAATACAATGCCTTCTGATTAGAAGTGAATCAGGTGCAGAGTGCAAGAAGACATGAATAGAAAATATGTAGATTACTATTGTTTTAGCTAGGAATGGACATCCTCTCAGGCCTAATCTATGCAGTGCTATCAGGTGCTAAAATATTCTCTCTGAACAGCAGCAAACAAACAGGGTTCTTATTGTACTGCTCCAAAGTATCTCATATTCACTTGTGATCACACACTGTTACAAGAGGAATGTGAAACAATAACATCACAGCCCTGGTGAACACATTCACAAGATTTACCTGTCAAGAGGACAGCGGACGTGCTGCACTGAAAGGCAGGGATGATAGCTCATTTCCTTGTTTTGTCTTGTTTGCAAAAAACAGGACCTTTTGAGGGGCCTGCAGTTGAAGAGAGAGAGAGAGAGTAGCCTCCGTTTTTAAGTTGCGACTTGATAATGACAGAATTTTAATCTACGATATGTTTGGTCTGTAGCTTAGGCTAGCTGAGAGCATAAGCTCTCTAATGATTGCCTTCTAACTCCATACAAGCATAGTGCTACCTGACAAACCTATTGAAGGTCTTCAATTACTGTAAACCGGAGAAACTAGGACAGGAGTTGTGTTCAGTGATATAAGCCATGGGTCTGGCATGAAACCTTTCTACTTCCTTAACCAGAACTTCAATGTGATTTTTTAAAAAAAAATGTGAAGCCATGCCTGAAGCACAAAAAATAGGTGTCTTGGCACTGACTGTGCTCTACCTGCAAAAATCAGCAGAGAACACTATGAGAATAATTCCTCTTCAGGAACTGGTAGCTACTGCAAACCCTAACAGAAATCAGTTCACTCAGTCAGTTCAGCAACCTCCAGACACCACCTTCGGAAGATAAGGAACTACAGGCTTGAGACACAGACGCTTAAGCAATATCATCATTGCCATAATAATTCTTTATATCCACCAGCTGTACTGGTATGAAATTCACCTTGAGACTATACCAAATATCCTCTGCTGTAATACAAGTGGATTAGATAAAAAACTGGACTGTCCTACATGGAGAGACTGGGGGGGAAAAAAAAATAAATTTCTTTTTAGGCTGGAGAGGAGAAGGCTGAAGGTTGAGGTCATCACAAAGTGGATAAGGTACAAGTGATGAAGCTGAAATAGTTAACCACCAGTTCTGTGTTGTGCAGTAGCAAAATGAGAATGAAAATAATAGAAATGGGTTTAAAAGAAGTAATGTATTTATTTGCACAACAGGCAGTAAACTTTGGGAATTTGCTGCCACATGAAGCCGTTGAGGAAGGCGGCAGCAGCAGATTCGAAAAAGGATAAGTCAAATTCATAGGAAATAGCTTCATAAACAGGTTCTGAAGGAAACGTGCAGACACATGTCCCTAGATATCCTTCATGCAACAGCTGTGGTTGCTGGAAGTGTGAGAGGAAAGCACAAAAGGATGTGGTTGGGCCTGCAGGTCTTCCCTCAAGGCGTCTCCTGTTGCTCTAATGGAGTCAGACTCTGGACACAGACCACAGTCTGACCCTGCAGGGCATTTCTCATGCTATATCATGAGTACTGAACAAGAGATCCCTCAGTGAGTGAATCTTCCTCTCAATTTAAACCACAAGTCTGAGACTTATAGGAAAAAGTTAATGCCCATCAGCCAACTTTCCTTTCTATGCTACTCCTAAAAGAAGATGCACCCAGGCTTAACCTTAAACACCATAAGGAACTGTGTTGATTCTCCCCTTGAAGTTTAGGATGTGTATCTGAAGTATCTGGCATTCAATTCTTCTGTGAAACAGAGGGAACCTAAGAATTCACATTAGAAAGACTACAGATAAAACTACAATGAATTAACAAACCAAAACATTGTTAATTGTTTCCTATTACAAGTAGTCCATCACTTCCCTCAAATGATGTTTCTCTTCCATCTTTGACCTTCACTTGCTAGCAAAGTAAAAATTTGCCCTGTTGTTTCTGTCCTCTCTGTCCTTTTCTTTCTGACATTTTATTCTTAATTTTCCTACTCATATCAGCACAGTTACAACACTGAAGGAATTAAGGTCTTAACTGGAACATGTAGTGTTTTGGAGAACTTCCATAGGATCTCTAAATCTCCATCAATGAGGAAAACACACAGAAATTCTTGCTGTTTAAAGGATGCTTATTGTGGTGCTTGCAATGTTGATTTTGATGTACTTGCATGGAGACCCTGTGTGAACTCCACATACTATTACTAAAGTCCAGAACACGCAGAGGATAAAGATGGGTTGCCAAGTTCAGCAGCAACATGATGTTTACTTGTTTTCAAATTTTGCTTGCCCTTTCTTGGTTTTAAGGTTACTGATACTTAATTCATACTGTTAGGGGCCGAGATGTCTCTCAAACACATCACATAAGTAATGGATCCATGCAGAATCTTGCCTCTGAAAGGTAGTGAACACCAAATACTGTAAATAACAATGAAAGGGATCCAAATTGCTCACAGTATATATATATACGTAAGAGGTTCCACCTCGACCTTTAAATTAGAAGCAGCACATGGCAAGTTTTGCATCCCTTGTAGAAAAATACAATCACATTTTTATATAAACATCTGATCTCTTTTTTTGACATACAGGAACAAAAAGATGAAGAGAAAGTAATGATTTCTCATATTGTCTAGCTAAGATCTGCTGACTGATAAAATAAGCAGGAAGGTGGAAGGAAAAGACATGCATGCCTGCTGTTAAAGAAAAGCCTATTTGCACATAATGCTCTGGAGAAATTATTGAACATTTCATCTACACAAAATACAAGCCCTGTCACTCTGCCAGGGTCAGTGAGACCTGGGCCAATCTATTGAGTCAGTTTTAGTTATACAAGTCAAACGGTTTAGTGATTGCTTTAATTAAGAATTCCATTTTGTTTACAAACTCACAAAAAATGGCAGCAAAAAATGTTTCATGTCCTTGCTTACTAGCCCCAGTCCTTGTCCTAACCCTTATTCCTCCAAAAGGGGTTTCTTTACTTCCTTTTAACTAAGCCTGGCCAGCTGCCAGGAACACATTCTAGAGTGTAACAAACAAAGGTATCACAGCATGAAAGTGAGATGTAGCACAAATCATCTCTTCTCTGAGAATCCCACGTAGTACAAGAACAAGGAAGCCTAAAACATTATTGGAACTGTAAGGAAAACAACAGGAATTTAAATTAAAGAATAACAACAAAAAATTTTCATCTTCCTGTTAACAGCTTTACTGCAAATGTTTTCATCATGACATCAATCTTTCCTTCATATAATACTATTTTCTCATTCTTATCTCACAAACATATCCGCACCTTCTTCCATGCTGCTCTTTCTAGCACATGGGAATGACCTTCCATAATCTATTTGAAGAGTACTGCCTTTACCTGACCAAATCCTGGCCAAAGGATTTTTACAGCATTGCTCCGTTAAAGTTCTGTGTATATTGAGGTCAAATATCTCAAACACTAAGACTTCGAGGAGTTGCAATGCAAGTGACTTTCTGCCCTGAGTGCTCTGCCAAGTGAGGCACTTAACATTATTCCAGGTGACATAATGAAGGACCAGTTCTGACCAATTAATACCATGGTCAGCCACATAATTTTGCAGTTTGCAAATATGCTTAATGAATCAGGAGAATGACACTCCAAGATGCACTGAAATTCAAAGGAAAATATGACAAAATTTGGACCACCAGGATCAGACATCCTGTTCAGAGAAGTTGTTCTTCTGTGCAGCTTCCTTTCCCCACTTCCTCTTGGCTCCTGGTCCTGTCCTCAGGTCATTAGACCACACCACTTCCCTGTTGTTAGCAGGTTATAAATACTGAGATAGATAGGTACTGACATGATACTGATAGCAGTTTGATAGCAACAGATCTACATTATCAGCTGCATCACTTGCCTAAAAACTAACAGAGGTTTGCTGTGTCTCCCTTGCTGCTGAATACCAGCTGCAAATTTGCATCTTCCTTTCTCTAAGCATAAAAAGTCTTTCTCATGCTAATATTCAATTAGCCTTGTGATTTTTCCTATATGGCTGAAGCATAGCACCGCACAAAGCACATAAATATCTGTCCACCCACAAAAAGTACTTTTCTTTTAAGCACATTTTGAAAACCTTGTAATTAAAAAAAACACAGTGCAGCATATTTTATCACTTGTTAATACAGGATTCTTAAACCAAAGCACTGCTGATCAGTAGTGAAGTACCTAACTCTTAGCTTTCTTGATTACATCTACACAGACTTGATTCACAGGTTAACTGTGCTGACTCCCCAGATATACTTTTTGTGAAGCTTAGATATAACTTGCACAGAGTGGAGATTATCTCCCTACCTCAGTCTTGTTCTTTTAGCTGATTAATGCATTCTAAATCAGTGCTGGCAAGTGCTAGACTGTTTGGTGCTGGTTTAGCCAGAGAGAAAAACGTTTCTCAGTCTGAGCTCAGTTTTCAGCACAGACCATAAAGAAACATGGTCTTGTTTCTGTCACAAAGAAGAGAACCAATGAACTAATGCTGTTGATGTTCTCAGAACGCTTTGGAAATTCACCTGAAATATTTAGATTTTTTCCTCAAAACAGAAATTATTCTTTTTTAAATTGAAAACAGTAACGACAACCACAAAGCTTCTATCTATGAATTTTAGGAAAATGTCCGTGAACAATAAAAACAAAAATGCCAAGGCAGGAACGGATCTCAGAGGACACTGTTTGAACATAACATCTTAATTTGCAGGAGGAGTCCAATCAGCAAGATGTCATCCAGCTGACTGAAGAAGTGAAGTCCAAATCACTGAGTGTTAAAATCAGGCTTTTGGCAAACTCTTTTCAAGGTTTTCTCTACATGCTCTATAACAGCCAGTAGGGATTTTGTCATCAATTTCAGGTGTGAGAAAAGATTTCTGCTGTGCAGAAGTCTGGGAGAGAAGGATTTGAGTGGAGAGGACTAAAAGGGTAGGAATTCAGCAGTACATCAGTGTATATTTTCACAGCTGTGCCAGGCAAGGCAAGGAGGGAGAGATGAATAAATTTCCTCTCAGGTCTTAGCCTTCATTCATAAGTGGCATCTCAGGGAAACTGCTTCTCTTGGTGCACTGCACAGCTTTCTGGAATAGGTTTGCTGGAAGATCAGTTGAGGAGAAGGGTCAAAGTAGGAGTTTGCAGCCTTGCAGACCGCACACACTGCTTAGATGTGCTGACCGTGTTGGTTTTACTGTCCCTGTCAAATTTTCGAGACCACACATGCCAGTTTACCCCAACATCTGCATTTTCACCTTTTGTAAGTAGCATTCAGCACCACAGTGTAACGAGAGGAACAGGAAAGACCAACACTACAGGTAAAGACATTCAGGTTCTGGCTTAATGCTAAATGAGTGTGACCACAAAAAAACCCCCCAAAATTATTAAAAATCTTGAAAATTTCAGACCCTGGCTATGTTAAGGGCTACAAATTACCTGAGCCAGTGGCACAAGGTCGGTTTGCTGGCCTGTTCTGTGCCAAGTCTCTTTTCACACACCTGGTAATTGCTTTGCAAACCTTGGTTCAGGATTTCTCTAGTGCTGTTGGGGAGAGAAGGTCCCGGTCTGGTGACTCTCCATGCATCACATTCTGTGTCCCCATATCTCCCACCTGAGCAATATTAGGCATATTGAGCTGTTGTATGAACACTGTTCATCCCTTCCTTCATTCCCTTCCTTCTAAATGGTTGTTATCAAGTAAATTAGAGATGTCATTCAGAAAATGCCAAGTTTAAAAATAAATGTTGAAAACTGTCTGTGGAATCACGAGCCTTGTTGTGACTCTTACACGTTCTATAGATTAAACTACATATCTTTTTCCTGAAGGTGGGGCAAGGTATCTATTCCCAAAAGGCATTTCCCTCCTAAGACAAAGTGATTTCCTTAGATGTTGCATTTAATGAGTGGAAGAAACTGGACAGAAAGCTGCACAGGCCAGAGACAAGCAGTCCTGTGAAGAATGAGGAGAGCTAATTGTGAGAAGTAATAGCTGTGGCTCCCTGAGGAGAGGAAAAGATGAAGGGGAAAAGAAGGGAGGGCAAGTGAAGCCCATGTCAGATTAAGATCTTTTTCCCTCTTTCTTCTTGTTGGCTGCAGCTGGGTCTCACCCACTCTCTGTCCTGAAACTGTCAGCAAGCCAAAGCTTGGCACAACGGCCAAGTAATTACTGATGACATGTGAGAAGTATTTTTCCAGATTGGCTTTCCTGCCTTTCTACAAGAAAAAGAAATGAAAAGCTGTACCCCAACAAACATGACAGGAAAAATAACAATACTTTTATGGGACTGATACTGGAAACGTGCTGCTCCTCCAGCTGCAGCCTGAAGAGAACTGCTACCACCCTTGCCCTCCATCATCTCAGTAAGGAAAGGAGAGATTGAAGGCAGGATGGGAGAAGGGTTCTTTACAAAGGTCAGCACATCTCTTTTGGTCAAAGCTCAATGCCACACAAGAATAAGGAGAAGGAAGCAATTTAGAATTCACTAGCATAGCAATAACTCATACAGCACTGCTTGTATTTGATTTACTGAAAAATAAAAGAGTGGTATCATTCAGTTGTCTCCTCTCCTTTTAACCTGAGTTATATGACTCACTGTCCCATTTTTAAAGACTAATAAATTCATGCCATGCAAGTGGGTCCCTCCAAATGCTGATTTCTACAAGTTTTTCTCAACCATTAAGCTCCTCACTTTAAGATGGGAGATCGAGTTCTAAAATTCCACTCCATTTTACATAACTGGCCTTAATGGTTTGTATAGATCTATCCTGGAAATGTTACCTGTGGCCTATGTAATATGTTGTCTTATTCCATCACTCAAAATCAGGACCAGAAATCCCACTACCTGAAGGGAAATCTATGCACACAAACAAGACCTCATTTCTATCCAGAAAAGTGCTTTTTCTCCGTTTTTACACAAAACTTTTATTCTGTAATTCTCAGTAGGAGCCACAGCGAACAGATTTCCAGTTCCTCTGCTGCAGCCTGTGAGACGTTTGTAATCTCTTTTTCTGAATGGATAGGGTTCATTTGGTGGTCTCATAGTCGCTTTTTGCACTTGTTTCTTTTCCCTTCATACCTGCAGATAGTAGATTCAGTACAGCAGTCCTGGAAAAGACCTTTTTGATTACATAGTTAGGCTTCCTGGGATATAAGCATATTAGAATGCCATTCAACTCATGATTAGGAGACCCAAGCACTACTTCATTGTATAGCTCAATGAATGAGCAAAGAAATTGGGATATGATTTGCCACAGCCAAATTAGTTATCTAATGTAAGATAAAGAAGAAAATAAAATTAAAACTATAAAAACTCGGAATGTGAAAAATAAATACTTCATACTGCAGTTATTCTGATTGCTCTACTTAATGATAATTCTGCGAAGCTTTCTATTCTCAATCCTTATTTTCATACACTTCTCACTAGAAAACATTGCCATTTTCAGGGTAGTTTTTTCATTCTATTCAAAAGTGAACTTCTCCCTTGACATTTCTGCCAAATTAGTATGAAATCACTTCAGCTAGGTTAGAGTCATAGAAGAATAAGAAATCCCATTAAAAGAAAAAGAAGTCTGTCTAGCTAGGCCCATGAGGTTAATTCAAAACACCCTGCATTGGAAAGCCTCAAATTCAGAGCATAGTCCTCCAAATGAGACCAACCAGCCTAAGTACCTATGATAATCAGTGGGATATATCCTCTCAAAAGAGGCCTGGAAAAACTTTGTAATAATTTAGATTTCCTTGGTGCAAAATCTAGGCTTGCTCCTACAGAAGCAAGTTATCAAAATAGCATGCTTTAAGATGATTTAAACCAACCCATTGTCCTTAACACCACAATAGAGCAGAACACACAGAGCTCCTGTTCCTCAGCTGAAGGATAATAACTTCCTGCTGAGGGATGGTGACTCCTCTAAATGTGTTAACTCATTCACTTTCCGTCACGTACCTGTATCAGTTAGCAACTCACCACAAGGTGCTGTCTGTGGAGCACTGGTATTTACTTAGCTCTCCTCCCCCGATATCTTACCCCCATCTTTCTCCTGGTTCAAGTCCTTGACTCATGCTCCTGGTGGATGGGACTGCACTCCATCTAGTGGGGCAATTGTCTCTGCTAAGATACAGCTAAGCTGTTCCCAAGGCAGTTTCTGAATCACTGCAGTTTGTCCACAAATTGTTTAGTGACAAAACATAAACCAAATCTTCAGTATGTGACTAGTGATAGACATAATCTATATATGACCTTGTAACAGGACAGGGTTAATACGGCCAAAAAGAACAGCTCTGTGTGGCAAGAATTACAGTGCCAAAGCGAGAGGATAAGCAGAAGCAATACCCATGAAAATACTCTGCCTTCCTTAATTTTTTTCTTTTTAAAATATGTTCTTCATGTAACTTCATACAGCATTATAAAAACACGTGCTGAAATTTAAGAAATTGCAGAAGCAAACCTTTATGTAAGACATATCTGTGTGGCTCATGAGCAAATCTGGACCTTCTTCCTCTCGCACTCATTTCTGAGTACTTTGACCCACATAAACCTGCCTATGAAAAAAAGAAATCATTCTGGTAAAGTTATTAAAAAAGGAAATCATTCTTCAGAATACTTGGGCAGGCCTCAAATAGAGAGTGCAGTGTCAGCAATACTAATAGCAGACCTGCTGCAATCTGCCCCACACCTACTTATAAAATCCCTGAATTTTATCCATTTACATTACTCTCTCTTCTGTTCTGTGATCCTGTGTGCCAGATGTATTTCTTGCCAAGCAGCCCAACAAGCCCAGTTCCTTGTACTGGAAGTTATCTAGTCACTGCGAAAAACAGGTATTCTAGGTATGCTTATGTGCACAGTGCCAAGGGTATGCACTTGTTGCAGTGTATACATATATATATGTGTCTTTTATCTTCAGTTCAGGTTCTAGAGCTCATACTTTAAATACCCAGTATAAACCCTAATGTGTGAACCAAGGTAACAGTTACTATCATCCTTCTTAAGTACATCTGCTCTGGCAAGTAGATAGTACCCGGGCTGTAGTTTTTCTTTTTTTTTTTTTTTT
>VXBA01004918.1:76509-133645 GCA_013399895.1 Serilophus lunatus
TTTTTTGTCACACTGCTCCCCTAAAAATATCTAGAAACCTCCACTGGCCCTCATGTGACTAAATAGGTAGAGTTTGGCTCTTGAAGCTTCATCTCTGAAAAGCTAGTGCTCTTCTAAATGGATGGTTTCTTTTTTGGCATGCCTCTCATTTCTCACTGTATTTTCTTGAGAGAAAGAAAATGCAAATGAGGAGACATCTATAGGAATTTCTGCTCCAGCCACAATGTGCTTTTTGCACAGTCCCACTGAGTGTGAAGTTACCAGGATGGAAGGGCTGTATCTCCAATATAGTAAGCAGATGTAGATGATTTCTGTATGGTAACATGAAAGAATCAAAAACGGATAAATAAATAAATAAGTAAATATACTGACAAGTGTGTACGGTAGGCTCTGTATTCCCAAAGTTATGTTTGCTTCATCATCTTTTATTTTACTCATGACAGAAGCCTCCCAAAGTCTTTACTCTTTATTAGCATCACATCCACTTGTATGAGCCCTATTGGCTTGAACTGCAGCAAAAGATAAGTCAAAACATTATAGATTTACTCAGATTTTCTCTCTCTCCTCATCCTTCCAGTACTTGTTTTTTCCACTTTTTGTAGGACTAGTAGTTGGGTTTCAGGGTGTTAATAAAGTATGGAGCAGAATTTTGGAAGGTGTCCAGCTCTTCACCCCACCCAGATGAATACCTGGAAGCACACTGTTAACATGGCTATCCTGCCAGACCAAAATCAAGTGGGGCCTCAACTGGAACAAATGTTGAAACAGTGCCCTCTGAAACAGGTAAACTACAGGACTGCCACAGCAATACTTTGTTTGCAGTTTTATACCTATCTGGTAAATAATTTCATTTTACTCTACAAATCCTTTTGTGGTAGGACCAGAAGTTGCAGGTGAATCTTTATGCTGTCTGTTTTCAATGTACTTTATCCTACTATTTTCTAAACCAAACCGATTATTTTTGTAAAACATAGGAATTGATCCAGTTTAGGATGTAGGATTTTCAGGACTATCTAGTATCAGCTATGCTGCCTAGTATTTGGCTTAAAAATGTAAAGTGGTTTTCTTTGTGTGTCAGTGCTAGAACTTGCTGAGAATTTTGTAGAGTGTAAAATGCTTCATGTATATTGTTTCTACTTCAAAAGGCTTTCACCAAACCCAAGGCAGGCATGCAGTGGAACTCTCCAGTTGTTATCCCAGTCAAAACATTGTTTGAAATATGATTTGGATGGAAACCGCATCAAAGAGGACTCACAAACCAGCAGTCAAAATGAGCACAAAGTGAAGATTGGTACTAACTCAACAGCTTACTTTCCAGTGCAACCTATCCCTCACCTGGGCTCCTCTGCACATCTGAGGAACTGCTGTAACATTTGTGCCCTCACACAGTAAAGTCAGGGGTAATGCTGGACACTACTCTCAGAGCTGGGCAACAGGCTGTCCTTCCTCCCCTATCTTCACTTAACCCAGCAGAGGCCAGAGGGCAAGGAAGACCATCCCTTACCTCAATTACCTGCCTCTGTTGTCTAAGCCAGGGCACAAAGCTCTTCTCCTTCAGAGTGGTAGAATTGGCCCATTTGTTCTCTGTGACAGACGTGCTTATATCTCTGGAGACAAGATTCCTCCCAGGTCTTCCTCTGTCACAGAGGGCTTCACAGAGCCCCTGCCATCAGCTTCCATGGAGTCTGACCATATTGATTTAGTAGTCCCATTGTCCTGTGCAAAAAGTGCTTAGTGGTAAATACTGGAACACAACATCATAGTGCACAAGATCAATAGCACACAACCTTCAGAGTCTGTGTTGGAGCTCCAGTGCCAGGCCTTGGGCTCCAGAAACGCTGCAGTGACATCACTCTGAACCAGGAATTGAGCTGGTGAAGTGAATGGATCAAAGTAGGAAGTGTCAGAAGCAGGCCAAGGACACCTGCATGGCCTGCCCCAGGTGCCTGCTGAAATGTCATAAATCATCTGAAAATAACACATTAAGATTCTCTGAAAACCTGGGAGTTCAAAGGCATAATTCTAATTCTAACCCTATTTTTGCACTTTTGAGGAGCCACTGATATCAATGCAATTGCTCCTGATTTTTAGAACTGTGAGCTCAGACTTCTGCTCTTTATTTTTCAAAACACCAACATTGTGCTGTCACTAACCCTAAGCCTGGAAACATTGGCAGATTGTGACACATGTATCACATCCTCCTTCTCCCTTCTGGACCAACTCCCTGCTACTCACTAATACTCCCTATTACAGCACAAGTAAGTCGTGAGCAGTGTGATAAATTCTCGTAAAACAAAATAGATGAGGTTTGAAGAACATAAACAGCAACGTGCTAACCCAGTTCATCATATGATCCCAGGCTCCAAACAAAAGGGCAAGGGTGGGGCCCATAGACCAGTCCAAGTGTCGGGTGGGTCCATGTTTTACGAAAGATAAGAACATATTCTATTAAAAAAAAGTCTTTTGTACAGTTGCTCTTTGCGACCCTGAAGGGGGAAAAAATTATCTTTGTGCACAGACTGCAGTGGTGTGGGGCGGTGCACGCACATACGCATGCCCTTGCAGTGGTGTTGCCAGGCAGTGGGGCTGTGTGCGTTATTCACAAGTCACCGCTGCCAAGAGAATGTTGATGCATCACTCAATGGCAGCACAGCAACAGATTTGCCCTTTGGTGTATTTTTATCTTATTTGGTGGGTTTTAACCTCTTTCTTTGGTTATTATTGTCAAGGAGGGTTCTAGGATGCCTCCTTTACTTATTACCAGGATTTACAAGGACTGGACATATATGTGAATGAGGATACCCAGCATATTGATTCTAGCATTAAGAAAATACAGACGTCTTCTTGCTTTAGGACAGCACTATCAAAATGACCTAGTCATGGTCCTGACTCACAGTGAGTCTCTGTTTCATGTGGGCCTTGTGAGCATGTCAAATGCAGGGTGTCCCACACTAGTCTAAGCCAGCCCTCAGCCCCTCAGGGGCAGCAGCATGACACACCAACTCAAGTGACCCGGGCTGCAACGCACCCAGTGTCTGGCGCCCCAGTGTAACGGGTTGGGAATCCCCAGCAGTGATGCAGTGAGGAGCCCAGATTTAGAACAGAGGCCAAGCAATCGGATCAAATCTTCCCCTGGGGTCAAATACTCCCCAGATTGCCTAGTACAGAATTTTTATCAGTTTCAGAGAAAGAAAAAACAGAGAATCGATTTAACAACACATATGAGCACCTTGAAAGTTTTCTATTTCTGATGAAATATCTTGAAAGTAGATTTCTTTAAAGTTCATGGAAGAGTTTGGGTTTGGTTTCAGTCCAAAAAGAGACAGATTTAAAATACCTGTCTACATGTGGGTTCAGATGCCTCAAATGTTTTTGACTTCTCAGATGCAAGAGCCTGGAGTCAGTTCGTCTTAGGAATCATCACAAAATAAGTAATATTACTGAAAGACAAGGAAACTAACACACTTTTATGAAACCAAAACAAAAAATAAGTTCATTTTTGTTCTGTTTCTTAATCAGAGAGATTGAAAATTTACGTGATTGACTCTCTGCAATCCACGTGTAATTTAAGCCAAGGATTTTACTCCAACCAGCAGTTTATTTCTTTCAGCAGGGGTTAATTATGCTTAAATAAAATGTATGTTTTTTAGGAAGTAATTTTAAGTGTTTGGGAAAGCACATTTACCTATTTATGCTAAAAAAAAATCAGTCCATTAATTATAATGACAAGTAATATCGTCCCTAAGAGAAGCTCTGTAATTACCCATGTATCCCTTTCTATTCTTTGTCATTATTCACTTGCAATTATCTCCGTCCTGCCTGATGTTTTTCTAAATCCTACATGAACATAAGGTAAAGCAACAGTCAGATAAATCATGGTATTTCTTTAAATTTCTGAAAGAGTTTCTGCAGTCAGTGAGAGAATGGTGTGGAAGGGGTTACACTTTGTACTCAAGTTCCTCTTTTAATCCCCAAGGAGAGGAAAGAAGCAGAATACCTCCAGAAGCTAATGAAACATGGAAACAATTTGTGTACAAGCAAAAAACCAAGGTTTGTCGTCTCTCAGTGCCAATAATAATACTTTATTTCCTATTTTTACTGTATAATGTTCAGGATGAAAAACAAGTGATATTACTTGGTAATTCTCAGAATGTCATTCCATAGATAGTGTGGCCACTTTGCTTAGTCTCCTTCACTCCTTAAGGAATTTTGTCTTTTTCGAGGAATCGTATTTACAAACTAAGTTATTTTAAACCCACTTAGACCTCTCCATCTGGAAAGTAAGTCCAGTTAAATCTGCTTTACTGATAGTATTTAAAGCCTTATTTTTGTCCTAAACCAGAGAGGATGCGGGCACTGAACAGGGCAGGTGGTGTGTGAGGTTGATTACAGATCAGCACTGATTACCACTGGCAGTTTTCTCAAGAAAGGACTAGTGTCAAAGCCAGCTCAAGCTTAACTACTATGCAGCCTCATTGCATTCATGGAAATTTCCCTCTATTTTCACTAGTCTGGAAGTGTCCAGGGAAGCAGCCGAAACTGCCTTCCAGAACAATGCTTAGGGACATGGCATTCAGACCCCCCGCAAATGACCACTGCGATAATTATAGCAGGTGTCAAAATCCCTAAGAATATCTGCGAAACAGGACCTCCCAGCTCGCCTCTGGAATCAACAGAGATAAAACAACAAACGAGGTCCCTATGGGTCACCCCAGGCACTACAGCCAGGGAGCTGAGCTCGCCGGCAGGGCTCAGCCTCTCTCTTGGACTTTGTTTGCTGCTCCCTTTGGAGCAAAATTCCCTGCTGGTGTCATATGTCCACTCGCCGGGGACAGCAGTTTGAGAGTCTGCTCTACAGTTCAGGAATTCAACCTAAGGCCAACAGCTTTCCTGTAATGTGCTTCCAGAGGTTGGAGCAGCTGACACTTGCTTCACTGTATGCAGCAACTGCATATTCCCAGCAACTACCTTGGCCCATCCTCATTTTAAAGTTCTCATGAAAACCACAGTAGGCTCATCTTTGATAAAGTATAAAAACAGCAGTACCATGTAGCCCTACACACACAGATGAACTTTCAAGGGTCTGCTACTCTGTTATAGCCAGTTTCAAGTTCACAGAAAACTGGAAAACTGCTGACAGACAATACCTCCTGGCTAGTCTGGTCGGTGCTGAGAATAACCTGGAATATGTCCTGGTCTAATGGGAAGTGTACCTGCCCATGGCAGGTGGGTTGGAACCTTAAGGTCCCTTCCCTAAACCATTCTATTATTCTACGACCCCTGGTGCTGTCTGCTACGTGCCTCATCTGCAGCAGGTTAAAGCCTCAGATCACACACTGGTAGGGCCTGTATTTTTTCAGATAGGGCCCCAACCAGTTATTACTAGAAATGTTGTCCAGAGCTTCCAGGAGGTGCAGCCTTAACTCTGTGATTGCTCTTCGTGCCTTTGGCATACAGGTGCCTCTCCACCAGAGGGGAGCACAGTGCACTAGCCCATGCTGAGCTGTCAAGGCAAGGGCAGTCTCACCTCAGTGGCCTGTGTTTCAGCACAGACTGGATGGATGTAGGTTCAGGGTGTGAGGTTCACAGCAAAGGCTGGGTGCCTGGTGACAAGTTGCAAGTGGAAATACAGCCATGACCAAAATAATTCCCTAATTGTCAGGCAGTCCACGATTTAAATTACGTGAAAGCAACATTGCTTAGTCGTATCTCTACAAAGCATGGAGGGAGAGCTGTCTGTACCTCTCTTCCACAGTCATCATGGCAACACTACTTCAGCATATCTAGTAAATACAGGTTTTGGACATGGAACTAGGGAAGACAACTTAGTAACGAAGGATGCTTCGGACAAGAACTCCTATTGCCAACTCCTTGCTCTTAAACCAGGAGATAGCCACTCCATAAAATGCCTAGAAAATCACACGAGGCGCTCTGATGTTGGAAGTTTCTCCTTTATTCACAGAATCACAGAATAGTCGGGGTTAGAAGGAGGCTTTATTGGCCAACTAGTTCAACCTCTCTGCCATGGGCAGGGAGACCTTCAACTAGATCAGAACACAAGCACCTAATAGTACAAACTTAAGAGCCACTAATCACCAGCAGTAAATACATATCACAAAGAAATATCAAGTGCATTCATCACACAAAAGCCCACTACTGTATGTGTTTTCATTAAACTCTGGCACTGTTCTGGTCATAACTACAGAAGCTATCCAGCATGAGAGAAAGCTTCAAGGGCAAATTCAGCCTTTGCAGACCCATACAGGCTAGATACTATGGAAATGAATTGTTAACACTGCTAACCAGCTCCATTGTTTAAAGCAGCATGCTCTCAGACTTTAGCAATAATTCAACGGCGAAATAAACAGCTCTGATCAGATAGCCAGTGAAATTAGATAAAGAGCACAATAGCTGTGAAGATAGGGATATTTCATGAAGAGCCATATATCAGTTTATTCCAGTTCTAAGTCTCTTTTGATTACTCTTTGTTTATACCTCACATCTGTATGCCAAGTCAGAAAGTAAGGCAAAAATCTTTTCAGACAGAATCTGTTTTCCGCCAAGGTGACATGTGCATGCTTCATGGCTTAGCACTCAGCCATCTCCCTGTGACTCTTTCGTGTTACTTACTTTGAAATAATGACTGTGTTTCAGGACATAGCAATTTCCTCAAAGCTGGTTTTTATACTTTAGTGTGCTCCCGGGATACCAAACTATTCAAAAGTGTTCTTTTCCTCTGCGTCTGTTCCTACAGAAGTCTGAGGCAACTCCTTTGACTCTCAGGACAGCATCTGTGAAATTTCCCCTCCCCATCGCATTGAACATAAGCAGGTTAAAACCAAGATTAGCACTTAATTTATACTTTCACCCACTTACTTCTTTCAAAATAAGCAATTTAACAAAGAAAAAACCAATTTAAAAAAACCCCAAGATGGTTGGATATAATGAGATCACTACATTGTTAACAGTATACTTCCTAAAAATATTACTGAGGGGGCCAAACATGGTTGCTCTGGATGAAAGAAACTGTGGGCAGCAGGAGTAAGCATTCAGTGCTGGGAAAGAAGCAAACTCCATTCTTGCTAAATGCAGCTACTGTGGAATTCAGGATACGCCATACACACAGATGGCTATAAAACACTTCAGATCATCCAGCTCTACCTCTCCCCCACAGCAAACAATTCTCTTTGCATTTCTTGTTGCTCTTATCAAAGGCAAATAGGCTGGGTATTTTGTAGTATTCTAGGGTTTTTTGAGGATGTTCTTAAAATACCTGATCATGCCAGAGGACTCGGCCCAAGAGAGGAGAGCCTGTTCTTTTTATAGATTTTGGGGGCTACTTTTCAAGCTAACACATTGTGAAAGGTATCTTTTCTTCAGATAGTTTTGAGAGGTAGGTTGATACCAACCTAAAACATACCTATCTAGGCTTTATAACCATTGTAAATAATTTCAGTATCTGATTTGTTATCATAAATTCAATATTGAATACTTACAAATTAGTAAATTTAACGAAAGAGATTAAAAAAGACACATTTGATTGATGATACCAAACCACTGGTTTTCCTTTGCCTACTTACAGACATGCAATGCAGCTGATGGCCAGGCATTCTCACCCAGTGTCCTGCTTTCTGTTCGCCACTATGTGTCTTAGGAAGTTATGTTTTAAATAGCCCAGATAATACCTACCATGGAATAAAAAGCCAAAAAACCTTAAAAGTTTTAGTTTAAAAGTAACTACAGAAATCTAAAAAACTTTCAAAAATATCCTCTCCACCTCTGGCTTGTGGCTGTGGATCTTGTTACCTTAGCTTCAAGCATGTGGTATTCCCTTTCAGTGCATTTTATCCTGAGTTCCCTGGATGTGGGAACTTACTACCTGCAGCATTCTTATGAGCAATACTATGTTTTAATCATCAGTCATTTATTAACAATCCTAACTTACCTTCAATAAAGTATTTTTAGTGAAATTACCTTAGCTTTTCCCCCTAACTGTTCTACAGTCTACTGGAAGGATAATTGGGTTGCAGGTAGGAAAGATGTACAATGAAAGTGATGAAGGTTTTTCTGAGGCAATGAGGAAGTCTTAAGCATTGCATAGAAGTCCCCAAAATGTCCTCACACTTAGTCAGCTGCCTTTCTCTCCAGCTTTACAAGAGTAGATTCTCTTCCTCCTCCTTTATGAGTTGTAAGTAGTAAGAATCTATGCAGAATCAGCATTGATGGATTGTCTTTTCCAATCATAATGAAAAATAACTTGCTAATAATCTCTCTTATTTGCTCCAGTACAAATGTAGAGTAAATTCGCTAACAGTAGTAAAGTTTTTTGGAAATACATCACTGTAACTGAGACAAAAGTTGGACTCTATTTCTTGATGACATAACTCCGAAAGAGAATACCTTAGTGTGAAAGATCTAGAAAACTCACAGTATTTCTGCTCAGATATAGTAAATGCAAAGTACTTTTAAAAAGCACTGAAAGTACTCCTTGAGCACTAGGGTGAAAGTCACTGACTTTATTTCTGATTTATGCATGCGTAGCAGAATTCAGAATCTAATTTGTTTGGCTTATTAGCAAAGGGATAAGCAGAGGCACATTAGTAGCAACTACAAATACAGCTTATGTGGCAAAGTTGTGCACATGAAAATAAGATCTGAAAATAGTTTTAGATGAAAAATCTAAATATTTAACAGTGATAATTACTTTTAATTTTTCACAAGTTGCTATAACTAACTATAAGAAAGTTTGGAATGTATTTTGCAAACACTCCGCTATGGCCAAATCTTGCAGCTCTTACTTGGGTAAGGTATTCCCGTTGGGCTAATAGGATGCATTTCACAAATTCATGCAACAGAATTAGGCTCCAAATGCATTTAGGATTTGTAGCACAAAAGTCTTCACAATGTTGTTTATTCTTTTAAAAAATCCTCAGCGTATCAACAAGAACGCAAAGCGTATCTTAGGTGGCATCATTAGCTTCAGTTGCAGGAATTACTAAAATCCCCCAAGCTACAATTTGTCATGAATCTCATTCTTGGGAAATCCTTTAAAGGAACTGTTAAAGTAATTAAGCTAGTGTCCTCGATTTAATCTTTAAGGCTGCCTAGCCAGCATTGAGTCACTGTAGTCTTCTAGGTCAGACAGGAAAAGAATTGACGTCATTGCAAAACGCCACTGCGTAAGTGTCTCTGAAAAAAATGGCAGCCAAGTGTACACAGTTGGATAATCAGATGCTGTGAATAACAGGCTGCTCAACAGGTGAGCTTAGGGAATTTGGCACTACAGAGCTGAACCAAGTGTGTCCTTATGCGGATGATAAAAGATCTGAAATACACTTTCTCTGACATAACATATTTAGCAAACTTATCAAGATGTTTCCTCTGTCCAGAAAGTCAACCAGCCTATTAGCAATGATAATTTGGCACACAATATGCTCAAGGGACAAATACGATAAGGGATGTTTCATACAAAGGGGCTTCCACTACTAGCCAGTTATGTCAATCTGCAGCTAAAAACAGAGCAGCATAAAAATAAACTTTAACTCTTCACCCTGAGCAATTAAGCTGTTTTCTAACAAAATAAGCACAGCTTAAACAGGCACCGGGGAAGACAGCTACAGCTCTGCTGCAACGCTTACTCTTGAAAAATCAAACCCAAGCATTTAAGCAGGGCAATGCATTTTAGATATTTTCCCATTCAGCATTTAACACTTCCAAATTCCACATCAACAGGAGAAGAACCATATAGTCTAGACAAAGACTTCAGTTTTCTCAAAACCTGAAGACCCTTCAGATCTGAACTGTTCCCATTAAGACTCATTTTTAGAAAAGTCACAAACAGGAAGCGCATGTGCTGTTGTCCACAGGCAAATGGAGGGAGAAAAAAGTTCTGTTTAGGCATACACTAACCTTGAACCTTATCCCAGTGACTTTTACCTGCCCCAGCACTAATCAGAAGCCTTTTCTTATGACTAGCAAAAGCCCACATCCCTGCAGTGATTTGAATGATTCAGAAATCCATCTCAGTAGCTCTGGCTGTC
Source organism: Serilophus lunatus (assembly GCA_013399895.1). Taxonomy (NCBI): domain Eukaryota; kingdom Metazoa; phylum Chordata; class Aves; order Passeriformes; family Eurylaimidae; genus Serilophus; species Serilophus lunatus. The sequence goes on from VXBA01004918.1 coordinate 86,550, forward strand.
CAAAATCCTTTCTCTAGTCCCCAGTCTAGCCTCATTGCAGCTCAGAAATCCCTTCTACAGCAGAAATAAAAACAGCACACATTTGTTCTTTAAATATGATAATGGTTCTAGTCTTCATTTTATCTCTAAGAGCTTTATCTATCTAACTATAAAGTTACCACTGTTGGAGTTATCCTAAACCTAAGCCCAAACCCAACCCAAAGCTCACGTAACTCATGGCTATAATAAAAATCTTCCATTTGTTGTCCATCTCAGTTCTTCCTGCAAGACCAACAATAAGGTATCCAGTAACAATCTCAATTTTTCATTATTCTTTTACAGATAATTTAAGCTAACCATAGGGGTAGCCCTATGACATCTATGCGCAACAAGAAAACTTCCTCTGTCAGTACCTAGAGGAGCTATGACTCTAGCGAGACCTAGCACAAACACACACCTTCTATTGTGAGAAACTTTACCCAGCCATAGCTTGAACCCAAGATTTTAAAATTTTATATTTTAAAACCAGCCTTAAAATTTTCTCACTTGTCAGATTGAACTTTCATCCTAGTGCTGCAGGGCTTGTGAGATCCAGCAGCGCACTATCTTCACCTTTGTGCCACTTGAGGCTAAGACATAATCACAGCTGAGTGTCTCCATGAAGCTTGCAGCATAAACAGTGATAGAAAAAGCACACTTCAAAGCATATAGCTCTGCTAACTCTGCCATCATCTTTATAACCAGGCTGCAGTCGCACCTTGAGATTAGAGTTCGTGTTCAGAACAGGGCTGATTTTATTACTGGACATGTAGTGTTACAGTAAGATGACGACTAAGACAAGAAAGGTGAACAAATGCTGAGTTCTGGCACAAACACAAGTTTGTTGTGCTGTACCTTAACCTACAGTTGGAGTTAGGCACAACAGGAGATGAAAAGATTTCTTTATCACTGAATTTTACAATACCTGGAGGTCCATGATGAGGGCAGGCACCCAGAGAGATGCCTGAAGTGGATAAGATGGAGACTGGTGTTGAAACAACCAGCACTGACAGGGTTGGGCTTAATGGGCTATAAAAATGAAGCTAGAACTGGCTGAAGAAGAAAGTGGCATGCAAAGCTCAGCAAAGGCTGAAAGCAGTAGCAAAAGACTTCAAATGTGTTTATGCGAAGCATGTCAATCATGCCACAAGCCTGTTAAGCACAGCACTGAAGAGGCTCTCTGAATTTAGGGCAGTAGGAATTAAAAAACTAAAGAGGTTGTAGGATCCTGTAAGGACAGGCTATGATCACCTTAAAGCAGTGACTAAATGTAAAGATCGATTGAGGTTCTGGTTTCTAAAAATGACACAGTAGTTCTATACAAATCTAAAACTATCCAGAGTACGTTTACTGTTAGGGCTAAGACAGTAGTTTTGCCTAGTGACTAGATTTCCACAATTCAGTATCTGAACTTGTCATTAGAAAACCTGCAGCTTATAGAGGATTCAGCAAGCAACTAAACAAACAACTCACAAAACCCCACAAACAAGCAAAACAGAAAACTCCAACAACAACAAAACCAAAAAACCCCACAAAACCAAAACCAAAGAAAACCAAACAACTAGGCTTATTATCTTAGCTGTAGCATCCTGGGCCCTACCCCTTACTCCAATCCTTCAATTGTGCCATAGAGATTTCTAGCAGTCACAAAACTAACTATGGAGTGATTAATGCTGTTCTCGCTAACTCTTTCCCTAGTTCCGCAGGTTTTGCAAGGTATAACAATAAAGCAAGATCTTCTTTGCCCCCTACCCTGAATGAAAACACTTTCCTCAGACAAAATGCTGGCCTTGCCCATACAACAGTGACTCACAGTACTAAAACAAGAACTCAGTTGTCTCTGCCTGTCCTGGCTATTATCCTCATTATGCCAGTCTTGCTCTTCATTCCCCAATGCTGAAGTAGTTCTCAAAGTGGGATATGGTATGGTTTCTTATGAGGAGGACTGAATAAGACTGTGGACTGCAGCAGTGAAACTGCAAGTTTCCACCTGGATTTTGCCTCTCCATTCATTTTCACTCTAAGTTTCCTATTTCTCTTCCCCTCCCTTCAGGCCTCCAAGTACTCTCCTCTTTTCTGCCTCTGCAGCATTGTCATGGCACAATGCTGATGCAGTGTGCATGGCAGAATGTCACGTTAGGCCAGAGGATGCTTCACTACATAGGTCTGACATCAGCAGATTTATTCCTCCCTTCACTCTTCTCTTCCTTTCTCCCACCTCTGCTTTCTGGGTGTTGGGAAACTGCAGGGCAACAGCTGCCCCAGCCACATGGGGCCAGCAATTTGCCCAGGGGATGCTCAGGCCGGTCAGGACTATCAGAACATCAAGACACATCCTAACAAGTCATGTGATCTGGTGATTCCTTTTAGTACTATTGGTGTAAGCAGGGGACTCAGTGACCAGAGGAGCTTGGAGCCAACTCTGACAGCACTGGTGCTGCAGTGGCTGCAGGCACCCGGGGAGGCAAGTGGGCAGGCAGGCTCTGAACAGGGGGCTCTGAGCTGACCTGGTCCCCAGGGAAGCGTGGAACTGGTTATTGTTACATCTGCATGTCCCCATCATGATACAGTGTGGAGCTTTGGAAAGAGGGTGCAAAGTTGCTAGAGCTGGAAGCACAAGGATTTTTTCAGCAGTGTAAGGCAGTGCTGGGTACAAGAGAGGCTGGAAGTGCAGGACAGGATCCACAAGCAGTCACACACAGCTATGCAAGGGGTGACAGTCAGAAAGGTGCGTGGGTGTGCCAAACCACAGAACAGAAATGGAAACTTAGTCTGGAAAGTTTTCATTTCCCTGTTACAAAATGTTCTTGATTTAGGACATAATCAAGAACTTAAGTGACTGTCACTGGGGTTTCTGATCCACCACAGACAATTAGTGCGACCATGAACAATTTCCCGTGTGCTACATGTACATAGCGCCTATCTTAAATGATATTTTTATTTTCTAAAGAGGTTTGAGGTAAAAAAACCCCAGTAAGACATAAAGCATATGAAATATATGTCTCTGGTGATATTCTTTAGTACTACTATCAAGTGATTCTTTTACAAAACAGTTATCTGATAAGTTGTTGTTTATGTGAACTTGTGCTCTGATAATCCAAACAGACTTTTTTTCCAGTTGTCTTTAATACCCAGTGTAGGGTGAAAGCATTGTGAAATCTAGGCACAGTGAGTTCTGGCCCCCTCTTTTCCAGTTTGCACCAGGAGACTGAAAGGCAAAGATGGGTGTAGTGATAATAAAGGGATCCCTGTGGGAAGGTGCCATAGAGCTGGTAAAGCCTTGCACTGAGAGTGGCAGAGATTTATGCTCAAAGCCTCAGTAACTCTGCTCCTTAACCTTTAGGAAACCAGGTCTGAAAACATTGTGCAAACATAGCAAACAAAAGGCAAATTCTAATGCAGCTAACTCAATGTCTAAAAATAAACAGACAGTAGCATTTAGCCTCATTCTTAACTAGATGGAACAGTATTCTTCCTACAAATAGGAAAGAATGACATTTAAGATACATGAGTATTTAGCAGGAAAGATGTTCTAATTTTCAGGAATAATCTCCTAGACTTGGAAAAAGAGGTGGTCAGAGCCTAAAGAGAAACAAACCTTTTTAATGAAGCTCATGTTGGGTCTGGGGCAAAAGTCTGATAGGGAGAGGCCAGGGGAGTTGGGGGTGTTTAGGCTGGAAAAAAAGAGGTTGTGTTTGGGGGTATGGTGAACAATGATCTTATGGCTCCATACAACTACCTGAAAGGAGGCTGTAGAGAGGTGGATGCCAGCCTCTTTTCCCAAGTAACAAGTGACAGGACAAGAGAAAATGGCCTCAAGTTGCACCAGGGGAGTTTTAGATTGGATATTAGGAAAAATTTCTTCACAGAAGGGGTTGTCAAGCATTGGAACAGGCTGCTCAGGGAAGTGGTGGAGGCATGATTCCTAGAGGTACTTAAAAGATGCGTAGATGTGGGCTTTAGAGACATGGTTTAGTGGTGGACTTGCCTGTGAAGTTTACCGCAGAATGATCTCAAACTTCTTTTCCAACCTATATGATTTTATGAGTCTAGGAATCTATGACTTTGAGACTTCCAAGCAAAGATGACAAGGCACAATGTCCAAAACTGGCTCCTCCTTGGTGGCTATACATGTCAATCCACAGACTCTTCTTTGTCTGCCGCCTCACCAAGCACCTTATTTAGATGCTAAGGATTTTCACCCTCTTCAACCACAGATAGTAAGGTTGCTTGGTACAGAAAGGGATGGCCATTTAAAACAGAAAGCTATATTTTTCTCTATCAAAAATGTAAATATCCAATGTCATTTTAAAGCACTGTAGGAGGGGAGGAATAAGTGTGTTATCAAAGGACTAGCAGTTGCTTTAAAACTTGGGCCTACAGCATCTAAATTAGCAGTGAATATGAACAATGAGAGGGCTTCCAAGAGCCATGAGTGAAACCTCTTTTGTTCAAATTTTGAGCTAAGATTCTCATTTCTATGTCTTAAAGGTAACAAATTTGTTTCCAGGAGCTTCCACAGCTTCTACTTTTAATTTCTATCTATTCTGTTAACTGTTAGACAAGGCACATAGGCAAATGCATTACTTCCTTCTCACCCTTGTCCTTAATCAAAATTACAATCACCCTGAAGGGCTTTTCAGATCATTCTGATGTTGTTTGGCCAATCACACCAATTACTTCTACTCCATCAGTTCCCCTCCTTGAAAGGTTAGCTTGGCATTCCTGCTTCAGCTACTGTGCAAACTGTCTTCTTAGGGAAGCAAGAACAGGCTTTTCCAAAGGACAAACATGAAATTGTACGCTTAGCAATTCTTCCTTTCCTCTTCCCCCTCTTTCCCCCATTAGCATTGCACTTTACAGTGGCAGATAGAAATATGAATCGTAAACTGCTTAGCTGATGGGAAGTTTGTATCAGATGAGCTAAGTAGTCTTTACCTCTAATTAAAACCTTAAATACTACAAGGTACTGTCTGACCACACTATAGATTTGCTCTTTGGAACTACAGCATCTCAACACTTCCTCCAGGAAATATTTTTCCAGTTGAGAGTTTCCAGAAACTGTTGTCAACAGTTATAATTTAAGCACACATTTTATATAAAAACCACTACTATTTTCAATTTTTCCTTAGATTTTGGAAACAGTTAAGAACTTTTCTAAAATCAGTTGAATGAATGCACAAATACATTTCTATAGGTTTTGGAGCTTTGTCGTTTCCTTTTTTCAGTTTCTGGCGTTCCAAAAGGTTACATATTTTCAAATAGTCACTTTAGTTCAGGCATTTGTAGGAGTCATTTGGAAAATTTGAAAGAGCAGGCAAGCTTATAAAAGCGACTTTGTTTACAAGACATTTCCAGGTTGAGAAAATAAGCAGAACAGAGTACTTCTGATGAGAAACTTTGCCATTTTTTTCTTGCTGTCATTTGCTGTCCTACTAGAGGAATACCTCTCACTGTGGAAAGCCTTTGCTTGGCTGGTAGAGTACATTATGTACAGTCGGGGCACTGTATCCTGGATTCTCATACCTTTTCCAGACCTGACAGCTTGGCTGCCAGCCTGTGGTAATAGGAGGTGCTCAACTAATTGCTAACAACAAACAGTACTTTCGGATCTTTAATGGCTGGTAGATGAAGTACAGTATGTGCTGTAAATTGCATTCCCTATTTAAAAGGAGAAACTGTCCAAGCAGGGAATATAAGGCAAGTACAAAAAGCAACTAGGCAAAACCAGATTTTGCTCGTAGACATACAAGTTTCTAACTTTACCTCAATGTTATTTCAGTGTTGCCTGAAGCATCTGACAGTGACAATTTCAAAGGGTACTAGCTAGGAATAGCATTAATTCAGGAACTCATAAGAATCTCAGCTTTACAGCAGACAGTAAGTAAGCCTGTCAAAGACCTAAATGAAGTAGATGAATGAATGCAACCGTCTGTCACATGTGCATTGTGTGCAACAAAGGTAAATTTAAGTTGAGCTAAAGATGTTTTAAGAGCAAGTGTGCAAAGCTGAGCTTCTGAATAGGTATTATGTCCTATCAAGGACTCATTGTTTAGCAGATCCTATATCTAACAATGCCTCATTGTGAAGGCTCCAAAGATCAGTGCATTAAATACCAGTTTTTCAGACCCCTTCACATTTTCAGTGTCTTCCAGTGCTGCAAACACTTGGATATTCCTGCTACACTCATACTTGTACGTGCATCTGCGGGCTGTCTCTATGTTGTTCTGGGAATGGGATAAATGGCTCAAATCAATGGGTTCAATTCTTCAAGAATTTTATTCTCTCCCATTCCAAAGGAATCTTCTTTTTGGGATATTGGAAAACTACTGCACATGTGAAAAAAGAAATCTGGATTTCATGAATGATTTTACCTGGATAGCTATTTGCAGTGGAGACCAGGAGAAATAGCACTGTATAAAGGCCATGGGTTAGCATGCATTTACAAGTCCAAGCTCTGTGCCTGCAGCTGGAGGGAGGATATGGCCTGCTGTGGGAGGAAAGATTCCGGTTCATTATGCTGTTTGTAGGAAGTGGAGACAAGTATCACTTCCCTACTGACAACTAAAGTGTGTGAAAACGCTGTGATCTGATTACCAAAAATGAGTGGAAGACGCCAGATGATGGAATTAAGATCAGAGTAGCATCGTGGTGCAGAAGTGCCAGCTGAGAGACCTCCACACTTCTACTGCAGAGAAGGTGAGACCTAGATGTGGATTTGTAAAACCAATGTAATGAATTGCAGCAAACACTGAACTCTCAATAATTTCAACAGAAGGTGCCTTTATGGGCAGATCTCTGGCACGAGTGGTAGTGGTAGGGTATCAGTAGCTCTCCCAGCCATTGATGGTAATTAAAACAAGGATTTGGATTTTTCTTCTGGTACATCCCCCAGCAAGGGATCCCTTGGGGGCAGGTTGGAGGAGGAGGAGGAAGGCAGAGTCAAGGAAGGGTGAAGGGGTGTGTGAAAGGGGAGGAGATCTTGGAAACCACTTGTTAGAGATGTCAGAGGAATGCTTTTTTGGCTCTGGCAGCTCTCTAAACCTCTGCACAGGCACAGAGAACCTGGGGGATTTCAGAGAAAACTAAAACTACTGCTTCTTTTGCCGGCAAAGAAAGGTCAAATATTACCATAAATGTCTCTCACCTGCCACTGAAAAGTAATAGTTAATAAATGCTATACAGCAAGTCGGACAGAATGATTTCTCTGGGATTGTCTCCCAGGCTAGTTATTTTCAGGTTTGAATCTTGTAATTTACAAATGTGAATCTCTGATCCATCTTTGTGTCACATCACACCAATTAGCCAGTAGCACCACAACAGGGGGAAATATTGCAATTCAATTTTTTCACTGGATAGCAAATCAGCTTGCTGGTTAAGCTCAGCTGGGTTTCTTAACAGTATATGCTGCCCTCAGCACATCCTCCATAGTAAAGCTATCCCTTCAATCAAAACCTGTACATTTTACACATACCTGAAGCTCCTCTATAAAAGCTGAAACTAGTGAATTAAATATCACAAATTCTTGAATATGCTAGACTTTCTATTTTCGAACATCTTTAGAGACTAAAGGTAGACACGGTCTGTCTACACAAGGATACAATGAAGTTCAAAGGCACGACTGTAAAGCACTCTAAGTCCGTGCAAATCATGGTCTCATCAGCTGTGAAATCAGCCACATTAAAGCACAGTTAAGCTTAAGGATGTTGTCTTCACGTGCATATTCTAGTGATCTTGTCACCATATTAAGCTAATTAATTTATGAAGCTCCTCCCATTTAGAAAATATCCTATTCCAGAAAATCGATATAGTAGAGTTACTGCCAAATCTCCCTACCCCCACTCTCAGCAGTCATTAGTGTGAAGAAGGAAGAAAAAAGTCTGAATCTACCTGTATTCGAACATATCAATCCCCAGTATTCAAATGTTTCCAAACAGATTTTACTTCCAGATTAAAACTGGTGAGAGATTTGACTCTTAAACTGATCCCAGGGCGATGTAACATTTAAGCTCGGTACCAGTTTTGAACTGTAATTTAAAATGAAATGGCAGTCCTGCAGAGGTGCTCGGCTCTGCTAGTCAGACAAGGATTTTCCAGCTTGGGTTAGCTCAGAGTAACTCTGACTGTGATTTACATTTTGTTGACACAGAAATGCAATCCAATATGTCTTCCCGTGGCATTCAGTGGCCCTGAATTTCTGGCACTCTTCTTTCCTTCAAAATTGTAGAGTTTTTATCTGATTAGCTCTGAGTGATCTTGATAACTACTAAGATCTAGTTATTTCTTGAATTCATTGCTTGGAGATTAAACATTACATCACAAGAATTTAATCCTGTTTCAAATAAAGCCAAGGACAAAACTACCACTGACTACAGTGTGTGCAGGATAAAGCCATAAATCCTTGAAAAGCTGAGCGACCAATCTTCAAACTAAACCAGAATGAATTTAATAGTCGTGGATTTAAAGACTGTTGCATTTTTGCATCTTGCATGAGATTCCATAGCTGGGTAACAAACACTTCTAAAACTTTGATGCTCTGAGGGAGAGTCATTTTCTGGGAGCTCCCATCATTATCTACCAGGCTAGTACACAAAATACACAATGGAAGTGATACTGCCCTGATGGCAAACAATGTCTTTGTAAAGCTTCAAACAATTTCTTTGTAAACAACTGATCAGGGTAATTACATTTTCTAATCTGAAACGGTGCTGTGACATTGTTTCAGGTAACACATGAATCATGCTAAAGGGTTTTCCTCTGCTAGTGCTGGCTACCTTATCTAAGCAAGCTCTCGTATAAGGATGGAGACCTAAGCCTGATGAAGTATTGTACTGGCACTGCAGGTAGTGGCTCCAGCACCTGCCCCCAGGATTCTTCCAATCCACTGCTACTGTGGGGCAGACAGCTCGCCAGGTGATTAGAAAACCTGAGGAAACAGTGGAGCTGTGCCTAATGCCTCATGATGCCAACTCATTTTCTTTAGAAGATGAGGCGTTAGATGGGACAACCTTGCTGCATATCTGGATCCAGTCGAGAGAGCTGCAGCTTCCATTAGCAAGAAGGCAAACATGGCTTTGATGACTTTGCACTTGCTAATGAACACAAATGACCTAAAACACAATGAGTGCATCTCCCACAACCTCTCAGCCAAGTTGCAGTGTAATAATGTGGCTGTCAAATCCTCACCACTACATGGGATTGTGTCAGCAAAGTAGACCAAGTACATTACACAAATCATGACTAAATACTTGCAGAAGAAGCAGCTCTAGCTTTCTGGTTTGTTTGGTTTTGTTTTTAACATCGATTTCAACAAGAAAACTGCAGTATGACCTGCCCCTGCAGTATCCTTTTATTCTTCAATCTCTTGCCATAGATGCAATCTGTACACTGTTTAATTTTTGTTATCATTGCCTTGAATATCTACCATCTATGATTGTCATGATTAAATCAGTATTAACTTAATTACCAAGGGCTTTACACAAGATAAACAGTAAAGAAGTGATCCAGAACAGTGAGAACTTCACTGCTGAGTGAGGGTGTCTGGCAAAACCCTTTCAGACATTACAAGACATCTTTTTTCCATCACACAAGTTTTTTGTTTGTTGGTTTTTTAAACCAGATGTGTTGTTTTCATCAAATCCCAGAAATTAGATCAGTCTGTCACCTCTGAGTCTGACTCTTGAACCCTATCAATACCTCTGGCCATCTTTGCTGCCGTCGGAAGCTGCATTTTCCATTTCACTACGAAGTCGGTGTCAGTGGTGGTCTGCCATGAGTCAGACATTGAGGCTTTCCCTCGTTTCCTCCTCACAGTGCCATGAACAAAGGACAAAATGTTTCGCACACTTCCCATGTTGATCTCCTGATCTCAGATATTCCCATTCTGCAGGATGAACACATGGTCATTCATATTATTATGATGGAGGGAACCATTTAATCTCTGCTTGACTCTCTTATTTGAACTTGAATCTGTCCCAGCTGAATTCAACAGCAGAGTTCTCATGGATTGTAATATGAATACCAGTCCTTTTTTAATTAGGATACTAATTATATATTGCTGATACAGGAACTGACAATCTAGCTTCATAAAAAGTCTTCAAAATATCTCAAACATTTTTAAGAGTACTACATAGCAAATACACATAATCACATAAGATGCGACAGCAAGGGACCATTCCAGGATTTCGAGTGAAAAGCTAAGAGTTTTACACAAATTATATAAGATTTGCTCAAAAGTTTAGGACCTAAACTAAGTTTTCTAGAGATTGTTGACTGTATATTCAGCAGTTTGTTACATAGCCTGTGGACAACCACTATCTAGTCTCCAGGGAGACGCCTGGAAGAAATTTCACCAGGTGTGCAAATGTCCTGGTTTTCCTCAAAGTCCTGCCATCTCAATAGTCTCTGTTAGCATTCTCCTGAGTACTGTCAACGGGAGACACGGCATTCAATAAAAAATTCTCTAAGGTTCTTTTTTTTTCTGCCACCTGTGATAAAAAGAAAATACTGCTAAACAATGAGTATTTCCTAATTTATTATGCACATACAAATGTCTCTTGTTTTCCCATGAAAGGACAAAATGATGCTATTACACCTTTCTCACTTTCAAGAGCTAAAATAGTGTCTGTTTGTGACACATTTCAGAGCATCACAGAATCATACAATGGATTGGAAGGCACCTTCAACACTACCTAGTTCTAAACCCCTCCGCCATAAGCAGGGACACCTTGCACTAGACCATTTATTTTATAAATTTTCCCTAATTGTTGCATTCTTTCTCCAGAGGCTTGAAAATAACTTAATTAGGGTTGTGTCCTTTCTGTTCATGGGTATTTTCTTCATTTTGTGAGACAATCACTTGCAGTCCTCTCTGCTATTTTTTGGCCTAACACAGGGTAGTGTGCTCTTCTGAGAGAGTTAGACCTACTCTCATATGTGAAGGATGTGATAAATACTATTTGAGACTAACTACTTATATGCAGTAAAAAAGAATTATAAAGCACAGAGATCCTGTGGTGCAGAGCGAAAATTAAGGGATGCAGGCTAGTCCACAGGCTTCTGGCAAAAGTCACACATAGTTAAAACTCAGAGACAAACACACAGAAAAGACCTTCGTCCAGAGGAAAGAATGATGGATTTGCTGATATACACCATGTATCTTTTCTGGTTGACAGGAACTTTATAAAGTTCAGCAGAAAAGATGGAAGGTCCTTCACACGGGACAGAGGAAGCCCCTGCAACAATGCAAACTGGAGATTGACTGGGAGGGCAAGCAGCTCTGCAGAGCAGAACCTGAGGAGGAGTTGTTGAAGATGAGTCAGCAGTGCGCCCTTGAGGCAATGAAAGCTAAACACATGCCAGGCTGTCTTAGCAGAGAGCAGCCAGCAGCTGTTCCCTTACAGCGAGGCCACATCTGGAGTACTCTGTCTTGTCCATTCTTGGGTTTCCCAGTAAAAGGCACATGTTAGACCAAGTCCAGTGAAGGACCACCAAGGCTGTGGAGCATGACATTCAAGGAGAGCTAAGGAAATCGAGTTTTCCAGTCTGGAGAAGAAAAGGCTGGGAGTGGAGGGGAATCTGATAATCATCTTCAGCTGCTTAAAGGGGTCCCACAGGCAAGAGGGAGTCAGACTTGTCTCAGAGGAGTGCAGCTAAAGGGCAGTAGGTAACAGCCGCCAGCTGCATCCAGGGAAACTCTCAGCAAGTAAAAGAAGAAGAAAAAAAATTTGGCTAAGAGTGGTTAAACCCATCTAGAGAGGCTGGGGAATCTCCACCCTCAGATACTTTCAAAATTTGATGAGGCAAGACCATGAATAACCTCCTCTGGCTTTTAAATCAGCCCGGTCTGGGGCAAGGGGTTGGACTGGATGACCTCCATGGGGTCCTTTCCAATCTAAATTATTCTCTGATTCTATAAATAAAGTAGAGGTTACAAGGAAAAGGACCTAAATCAGATTAGGGAGGGGCATGAGTCTTTCCTGTGTGGAGAGGAGAGAACAAGCCTGTAGGCTGTTGCTATTGCTGACCTCTTTAAGAGCTGGATGATTGAAAGTCACTCCTGGATGCAGCAGAGCGTGTGTTCCTGGCACAGCACTCAAACTGAGCCAATCCCAGGTTGTTCTAAAACACTGGCCTTATCTGGGTGGAGTGCTGTCAGTCAGGCATTTTTTCCTTCAATTTTGCCTCACCCCTTGCCATCCCAGTGTGTTAAAACAGCCTGTAAAAGGACTCTCCAAACTTTCACACTCCAGGAACAAGAGTGTGATTTTTGCAATAATTTAAATATTGTTTAATATAATTTATTGGGAAATAATTTCTACTTTTGACGATGGACATGTTGCATAAGTAAAAAGACCAATTGCACACAAATCCTATTTCTAACCTGAATTAGAGCACTGGTCAGCAAGAAGAAACAGATGGACTTGTACTAAAAATATTCTCACTTTCTTTTAGCTAAAAATTATTTTACTTAAATAAAGAGCCATACATCTAATTATTCAAATGACTTTAGAAAATCAAAGGCCAGAGTAACAACATTTTACTGGTTGGCTAATTGAACTGGTGGAATATATGCTCTAATTTCTAATTATAAAATATTCTAATACATGTCTTAGAAAAGCTTTACTGCTCATCAGCCACTTACTCAACAGATACAACCCCTCTTACCTGTATCGACTCAAAATGTTTTACACTAATTAAAAAAAAGAATAAACACAGTTTGATTTTCAGACAAGTCAGTTAGAGACAAAACCAATTTTCATCTCATAATACCTACCTAAGAGACAAACTAAGTTCTTGCCTTAGCAAAAATTATTGGAGTTTGGACTTTCTTTCTATAAGCAAGGACACGTAAACCAATAAGCAAACTTGTACCTGAAAGTAGTTCTAGTAATGTGGCTTCTCTTGTGTTTGAGTTGTTCCCTGCTGGTGTTTCATAGGTTTGAGGCCTATGAGAAGAGTTACAACATAAGGCAACAGTAATAAGAAAAAATAATTACTCATAAATTCAATACACGTTTTAGGATCCTGCACATTTCATGACCAGTATGTCACTCCATTGTTTCAGGACCTCAAATTTTCACATATAAAAGAAGCTCCTAATTTTTATATCGCTATCATTTATGTTCAAGTATCATGTTTCCTTATATTCAGAATTGGATATCGACGTGCCACAGGTAGTAATTTTCACTTGTAGCCAAAAAGACAAGAGAAACACCTATGTTACAAAATTATCAGCAGGCCTGAGAACACTCACGATGGAAAACTCCATCACCTTGGTCTTCATTTAGAATTCCATACCATTGCTTTTTTGCCCAGGTGTAGCTCAAACTTCAAACCCCCATGTTATACTTACGACAAGACAGAATAAAGATACCTTCCAGGGCTGTAATATCACACCTCATCTGTCCAGAGCACAGGAAAAGAGGAAGCTCAGATCACATCACAGAATGAGTGTGATCCACCTTTCCCCTTAGCACACCACAGCAGGAACGAAGCCTATATGTGACCATGGGCATATATTGCATGTATGGTTAACAAGCTGAGTCTTAGGCAGGCTCATGTAAACAACCTTACCTGGCAGTGAAAGCATCATCAAGGTGGCCCAAATCTCAAGCACGATTATGAAAAGTGCCCACCGTTCAGCAGATGACCATTTAATGAACTTCATTGAAATATTTTCCACTTAGTCTGTTTCATTTTCAGCTTATTTTTGGGTTCAGTGTCTCACTAGTCCTTGCATATTTTCTTGTAATGAAGTGCCTACTCTCTGAAATATGTTAAAGTGAGCACTTTCAGACAGAAAATTGTCTTCATCATTTTGAAGAGGACCAAAGCCTTAGCATTTTCTTGGTGATTAAACTTGGGAACTCAAAAAGACATGCAAATGTTACATGCAACAAGACTCGAAAAGAAAAGATGGACAATGTTAGTTCGCATGTCCTTGGCTCTTGCCTAAGGAGTTCAGCAAACCACACAGATTCTAGTGCATGCTGCCACATCCCAGACCTTTTACAATGCATGGCAAAACTCCCAGTGATTTCAATAGGAGTAGATTTTAACGCAAATTTGGCAAGCTTGGAAAAAAAATAAAATAAAGCAGAAGTATTTTTAAATCTTCATGTTAGAACAAAAAGCATCTTAGAGGCTCTATATCAAAAGTGAAAACTGAGGCTGGAACCTAACTCCAGCTTCATGTGTACTTCTAACCTTTATGCCAGTATACTGACCAGTTTCTTTAAATACAATAGAAACTCTGTCACTTTGAAGATAAGCCCTCACAGTTAGCTTAAAACAATAATTCTGTACTTTCTTTCCTGTTTCTAGATTTATTTTAAGTATTAGTATAAAATGTCAGAGTCTGATAGCAGCCAGATCAGTTTGTATAAAAATCGACTGCCTGTTTGTAGTATATTACAGGCTATATTTGACACAGGAAAGCACTTAATCATGAATGCTATCTGCACACCACACCCATCTTTGTAAGTGCCTAGATTTATCACTGTGAACTCGGACTGGATAGAGACAAGTAATAATGAATAATGCAAACCCCTTCTGCAGAGGTAGGGTTAAAGGTGTATTATCCACAATATGGCCTTCAAACTACAGTTCAGAAGCCAGGCTTGTATCTATCAGTGGCGAAGAGGCATTAGGACCAACTCTCTTTATCTTTGAATTGATGCCCAGAGGACTGCTTCTACTAGAGTCATCAGGCTCAGATAAGAAAATAAAAGTGAGAAGAATCAATCTCAAATACATGATCACACAGATTTTGCCATTTTAGGTATTTAAAAACTCTCAGCTCGTTGTGTTTGCACAGCAGAACTGGCAGTCCTAGAATAAACTTAATATAAAACCAGAACCTCTTTTGCCATGCATTAAATTTGATTTTATTTCATGTTTAATTTTTTATCTCAATTCTAGGTTTTGACCTATAATTGGCCACTTCTTGGATGTGTGGACTTCAGAAACCTCCTGAAAAATGAACATGTTTTGGAGGGATCGGGATCTTTATTGGCTCATGCAGAGTACTGCTCCCTCCTACAGAGGCTGCCCCTGTAGCTGTAGCTGGACACTTTGTGGTTCTGTGCCTATCCCTGTGCAAAAGCTTTTCAAAGCTCACGTATAGAATTACTAATGGACAGAGAGTAGAGCCAGAGAGGTCAAACATCTTCAGCCATTCCTCCAGCTGACTTCTACCCTCTAGTCTCCTCATCTCTCGACAACAGTATTTCCTGGAGAAGGGAAAGATTTGGGTTGCTATAGGGACACGCTCTTCTGTGGGCTGCTTGTGACCCCCCTTCCTGCTTTTTCCCTTCCACCGCTATGTCCCACACCAGGCAGCCCACAGGAGATGGAGGATACAGGGGTGCAGCAGGAGGTCTATGAGGCTGAGGCTGGACCAGAGATGCCCTTCTCTCCTTGACAGAATATGTCAAGGACCCCTAAACTTTGTTAGCAAAGCAAGCAAAAAACACTTCCCAAAAATTACAATATTTACAAAAACTAACCAGGGAGTAACCTGTAAAAGTCACTTTGAGATTTGCTGTGGCCATTCACATTTTTAGCACACACTACTGCATATAGACAAAAAGAAACCCTTTTACCTATCAACGACTTTTGTCAGGAGCCATATCTTAAAGTATGAGTCCATGGATTCAGCCGCCCATCTGAGACCTTGAATATTGTCTTGATTAAATGGGAGGAATTTTGGCTGGGGTGTATTAGTACGTCAGTTAAACCTGGCTTGATCACTTTTCCTTCTAGAGGAAGACAAAGCTTTTTAGCTTCTATATTCTCACAACTTAGTCAATACTTACTGTAATAATGCTAAACCTTCAAATGTATTGCAAGTAAATTCATTCATTCATTTGTGAATCTCTTGAACATGGAAGCCACTGAAGCTATTGAAGCTGCTGATGAGCGTGGTGGTCCATATTTCAGCAGTTCAAGAGAAACATTCATAAACATATTTCTTAGGTAGAATATTGTCAGTGTAACAACCTGGAGAAAACACTGTGGAGTTTCCAAGGATCGATTTTATACCTTGTCTGACAGATGCTTCCTCCTTCCACAGACAGTGCCCATGGTCCAGTGGTGAAGGATTTTCCATGGAGACTCAGAGGGCAGTGAGCCAACTACTGTGCTGAATCACCAACACTTCCCAGCGCGCCCACAAGATCCCAGGTGGCCTGACCTTGCCAGCTTGGGATGAGGTAATATGGCTACAAACTAAACAAAGACAGAAACCACTAAATTGAATTTAAAGGGATGTGATAGAGTGATGCATTTTGTTTTTAAACAGATTCAGGTCATTCTTATTAAGTGATACAGTTCTTTCCCCATCATGCAAAACAGATAACCATCCACCAAATAACTTCTTTTAGATGTTGTTAATAGATATTTTTTATTAAATTAGTACTCCCACAATACATGTATTTGACTGTATAATGCTGCACCTGGAAGAAATAATGGGTTTGGTGCCTCTAATGATAAGTTTGAGCACTGAAAAACAAGATGACCCTAGGAAGTCGGTCCTCTACCTCATTGTCCTATCCCTAACTTTTTTAGCTGAATCTAGCAACCGATACATTGGACTGCCAATTCATTTGTTAGAGGGAATGACCCATAGTTATCAGATCTAAGGTCAAAATACAGTACAGGAAAGAAAAAAATCTATTAATGAGATATCATTTGTATTCACAGCCTTACTTCACGTGAGGCATTAAGTTAGCAAAAGAAAAATCAGGGTAAGGAAGATGCACGAAGCAATCAAGATCCCAAGTCAGCTCATTCCAGATAGATAAGACTCCCAGGTAGATAAGAATAACAAGTAGCTGCAGAAGGAGCAGGGATGTTTCTGGAAAATGTCATTGCTAAAACTCTGAAAAACTCATAGAAAGCTCAAACATGGGTTAAATATAAGAATTTTGGAATCACAGAATGGTTTGGCTTGGAAGATACCTCAAAGATCATCTGATTCCTACCTCTCTGCCATGGAAAGGAGCATGTTAATTCAATGAGTACCTTAATTCAAGGGGTGAAGCAATAGTGAAGGTCCTAAAGGAGAAAAAAAAAAAGATTTCAGAAGGTATCCCCGCCGGCACAGGTACCAAGCCTGGCTCCAAAACCTCCAAATGAGCTAAATCCATTTCCCTACCTGAATGCTGATGCTATGCTGCCCTGCTTGGTGCTACAGACTCTGGTGCTTACTCCATTATTACACACCAGTATCAGCTGCCCTGGGGTCTATACAAGGAATGATGGCACTCACCTGCCCACAGCTGCAAGAAGAGCACGGGGCTGGATGCATGCTGCACGCTCCAGCTGTGGCCCATCTGGGGGGCAGCTGTAATGGGCCATAAGTGCACTGCTCCTTTCATACAACTTCCCCCACAGCCCTTGTGATGAGCCCATTTATGCAGGTCTCTGTTCAACAGAGCAGGTGCCAACACTCCGCTATTCTATTTTTCTAGTAAAGAGACAGTAGCTGCACCTGTAGCTGGACATCATGTTTGGGGCCATCCTTTTTCTGGGGTTGGATAAATACTGAGGAAATGGGAGATGGTGTCTAACCCTCACAAAGCAGATGATCCTCACAGAAGGTTCAAGAATTGTAGTGGTAGACTCAATGCAGAAGAACTACTCTGCAAGGAGTGATCTCTATGGCTGCCTGAAGTGAAATCCAGCATTTCTAGCACAGGGCAAGCATAAGAGTGGGAAAAATCATACCTGTCTATGAGAACTTTGAAGGTGGAAGTAGATTCTTATGAAGCTACACAAAGACCTCAACTCTCTTATTCAGCATCAGGAAACATGAAAAAAAACCCCGCCATATAGATCCAGCATAGAGTACCAAATGCTGCCAGTATCCAGAACTGGCCACCCCAGCATCCTGCAGGAATATGGTCAAGAAATGTATTATTCCAATTTGCAGTGTGATGTTAGCAATGGCAGAGATGGCTGGATTATGTGCTGTGCCTTATGAGGAATGCTGATGCTTCCCTAATTGCAGAAATAGTACATTTAGGTAGGAAAAGACCCTGAAGATTGAGTGCAACAATTAACCTAATGCTACCATATCTACCACTAAATCTTTTGCATCTGATTTTTCAGTTTTCACTCCAGTCTTATTATTAGTTCAGCTTAGTCATAGAGTCTTCCAGGGACAAACAAAACCCAAATTCCTGATGTTAAAAAACAAACACACAAAAGAAACACAAGCAGAGGGGAAAAAAATCAGTAGGAAAATGTGTCCTTTGTGCACTGCAGCACAGTCAAAGCAAAACACACCCATGCTCCCCCCTGCTTTGTAGTTCACTTTTAAGTTGCGCTGTGTCCAACAACTGGAAGCTGTCCCGCCATTGGACTGTGCACAGGGATGTGCGAGAGATTCCCTCTTGCTCCCATGGGTGGGATGTAAAGAATTCCTCTCCTCATAGCTGACATTCCTGCTGCACTGAGACAATAACATACAATTCTTGTTCAAACGTTTGAGAATAGATACTGTATTTTTTTTCTAATTATATAAATATGACTATGTCCATTAGATATGAAGTTTCCTGGCCAAAACCTGTACTGAAAACACAGTAACCCATGCTAACCACCTGCAGTTTAGTGACATACTTCAGTGCTCTTATCCCACCTTTGCAAGACTAATTATTCAAGAATGGGAAAAAGAATTCACATTCATAGCATAGCTATTCAAATAAACTTTACTCCTGGAACATGCAGGAGCCAGAAATATGGTCAACTTCTCATTTCTCCTAGTAGTAACCAGCACAAGCACTCAAGTCTGTGATGCTGTGCATTGTTCCTAAGCATGTCAGCTGCTTTACCATAAAGTTAAAATGCTCTACAAGCAGCTTTAAAGTAACATGCCATCTTGTCTGACATGTTTGGGCTGCAGTGGTAGGGTAGAAACAGAAGGGTTTGTGGTTGTTTGGGGGGGTTTTTTACGTTATTAGTTGAAAATACAAGCATGAGTCAAAACTGAATGAGTCACAAACTGCCAAAGTGGTATTTCTGCTCTGAAGACATTATTATAGATGAAACCAAATTTCACTGTTATCACTGTCATCAGTGTTAGGTGAGCTTCTGATGGAACTCAGTGCAGACAAAAAAAGTAGAGGAAGGAGACGGCTCTAATCTTTATTTCAGGTTCTGTGTGTTAACAACCCACAAAACCTGAGCTGTTTGTGGTTCCAGAGCAAACCAAAATGAAAGAGAAATCTTAACTGCAAAATTAGGGTTTGGAGGTTTGACCAATTTCCCACTGCCTTGCCATGCTGAGGTTGTCAATATCAGTGATTAATGTTCATCTGGGTTATGAGACTGTACTTTATTGGGGCAGCATCAGAGCTCTTCGTGCACCAGAGAAACACTGGGGTGTCAGACATGTTTCTTGGGGTGAAGTAGTCATCTGTGATTAGATTATGCTTTATTACACTCCAAAGACCTCAGCAAGCTTCTCCTTGTACCTTTACTCATATGAAACAATCTTTTCTATGCAGATCACCCCAACAGAACACCCTTTCTCCTCTCAAGATTAATTAAAAGTGTCAGCTTTTCATTATGAGGGTGTTATGTATTTTATTCAGCTTTTCTATAGCTTGTTCCTTTTATTTGCCCCACAATCTGATGGAGGAAATTTGAAATACAAGATCCAATGTAGCTTATTCTCTGTGTATAGCAGGGTTATCTTTCCATTCAAAACTGTACCTATGAAAAATAAAGGAATTAATTGCTTAACAAAATAAATTTTTCTTTTCTTTTATGGTATTTAGCCCTTGAGTGAGAAGTTCTGACTCCTCTACAGAACTGTCCCTCTATGGAGCAGCCAGAACTATTGATAAGGACATACCCTTGAAATATTCCTTAAATTCATAAGCTCATATCTCAGGGTTACTTCACTGTGATTCAGTCTTTCTGATTTCACACACACAAAATCCAACAACTTCAGTCTCCTCACAAGGTCTTGGTTTCAACAGTGCAGAACAGGAATAATTTAAAAAAGTTTAGTAGTAATCAAACATAATTTTCCATGCAATTTATCCAATTCCCATAGGAGAACCAAGGCCCTCCAAAAATTTACTCTGTATCTAATCACTTGTCCACACAGGAATTTAGTTTCTGCATGACTGAAATATATCAACAGATTTTATACACAGAGAAGAGCTCTATTTTCTGCAAGAAACTATTTGCAGAGTATCCATGGGATAAGCTTTGGTAACTATTTTACTATAAAAATGTGGATTTATAAGTGCACACTTACACATACTAGAACACGTAAAAGAGTACTAGTGCATGATATAAGCTAATTTTCACAGAGCAGATATAATTTGTGTTCAGAGTCTTTCCAGGCAAATCACTGGCTTTTAGCCAAGTAAATTTTTTTAAACACAAGAAAAATGAAATCACTTACTGGAACTAACCTACTGATTCATTTTTAGTCACTTTCACCACTCAATCCAATGTCCAGGCAACAAATTACTCCTTTTCCTGAACTGGTCAGGATTCTGCAGAGCTGTGTGGGAAGGGGACAAAAGTAGTAGGTGAGAAGCTGACTGGGGACTTGGGCTGGACTCTGCTGTAGGAGGGGCTCTTCATTTATCCCATCTCTCATCAAAATGCAAAACTTTGTATACAATGCACAAACACACATAAAATAAAAAGTAGTTTTTAATTAACATTTACTTACCCAGTAAAAATTTTTCCCCTATTTTGTGTATTTTTGTGTATTTTCAAAAATCCTAAATATCTTCTGACTGTAAAAGTTACTATTACACACAGCTAAGTCTTTGTTCCTTTGTTTGTTTTTTTTTCCTTTTTTAGGAAAACAAAATCAAAGGCCAGAGTGCAATGTAAGGAGTAGTGGTATACAATACCATATAGTAAGCACATATCCTTTACAGAAAACTTGAATGAGGCTTTAAAAAGTATAGCAGTTGCAGCTTTACACCTCACAGAAGGTATAGGTGCCATGCCATGACTGCAAGTTGGCCTGGGCTATCTGATTCTTACAGTCATTATTTCAAGAGTCATTGTACAAAATCTCTTCCTTGTCTCACTGCATAATGTTATTCCTCCTCCTCCTTCCTAATGAATTTACCAATAACATCACACCAAGCATGGTTTTAATGTAGTAACAAAACACTTATTACAGGAGAATTTTGTATTGCTCTTTTTTTATTCAGAATTAGACAGACAAGATGCTGCAAACAATACTATTTGCCCACTACAATTGTGCTACACCACTTGCAACTGCCCATTAACATGCAAATATAATTAAAAAGTGCCAACTTCATTTTTTTCTCAAGCACAGAAGTAATGCATAGTAAGTTATTCTGGTGTCCACATGGGAGCAGTGGTTCATGGCTACATGTGGCTTAAATTTCTTGCAGTTTCTGCCTCTGTATATCCAATCACATTTGATTTTGAGGCTCCAGTTGACAGTTTTTGTGACTAAAAATCATCTGCTCTATGTACAACCGCTTTTCATTTTTAAAATGGTGCATTTAATAAAGAAAGTATGCAAAGATCTTGTCTCTCACTTTTTTATTTAAAGTATTTTGCTTTTATTCCTGTCTGAAAACACAGAATACATTTTCATTGCAAAAGTTTCAAGGCTATATAGGGGCTTTTTTGTAGAATGTAGGGGGGTTTTTTTAGGTTGTATGTTTGTAGATTTTGTAAGTTCCTTCACCACACTTGTCCATGAGCCTGTGAGCAGAAGCATGTCAGGAAAGGTTCCAGGTGCTTCATCCACAACACCATCTCTCTAATGGAAATATGGAGCAATGCTTCAGCAAGAGAGTCGAAGAAAACTTAGATTTCTTTGGTCAGGCTCTGATGTACTCATTTAGTGTTGACAGTAGCCTTAATGCTGGGTGTTTCTCCAAATATATTGCACCACTTCATCAGAATAGTGGTTTTGGCTCTGTCCCCTGAATGATCTTTTTTAATCAGTTGGTGGTGTGCCTGTCGGAGTGAGCAGCTCCTACACACACTGTCCTATCTGCAACCAAAAGAAGGGGAAACAAGGGACACCTTTGATATGTTTTCAACCACAGCACTTGTTGCTTGCTATCATTACAACCATTATATGACTCCGTGCTGGTTCCAGGTTGCTCTATAAACAGTATCACCGAAGCATCAGTGGATGTTTCACTGAGGAGACATTGCAATGTTGACAATGAAGATCTGATCACTACTTTCAACATGATAGGGAAAACCAGATAAATCCTGCTCTGAAGTGCAAATCAAATTCTCCTGATCTTCTGAACATTTCTTCAGCTGCCCCTCCACCTTCTACAGATTATTTTTTTCAGTAGTCTGCTTTACATAAGCATTTTACAGACAGCTTTACCTGCATTCTGTTTTACAACCATGTCATGCTTACTGCTCCCCCTTTTCTGGTGCATGTGTGTGTGCTTTTGTTACTTGTATTGTATAAGGTGCCTTGGGATATTCGCATCCTGTGCATTGTGTGGCATTGTGTTGAATAGGAGGTACAGAAATTAAAAGCAGGTCTCCTCCTACCCACATATGCCTTTTCTTTGCAGGTTTTCCTGGAAGTTTTTTGTGGGGAGGGAAGGGAAGAGGTAAAATATGACTTGGCTGAGACTGCCGGATGCTGAATCAGCTGCGATTGCCTCACGTTTTCCTTTATTTTAAAATAAGGGGTACACTTTTCAAAAATGTCCATCTGACTTTTTGCAGGCTCTACCCAGCCCATCACTTCATAGTAAGTCACTTTTAAAAAATGGTGCATATGCTTCTGTCACATGGGCATCTTTGGAGAACATCTTGATAAAGCCCTCCTACTAGGTCTAGAAGCCAGATGCTCTGGGATTACAAGGACCTGGTGCAGCTGCTGCAGGTTACCACAGTTTTCCTCTCCCAAAAATGTTCTTTGCAGAAAACAGAGAAGACAGCCATATTCATTAACTAAAAAAGTTCCCCACAACCTAAACCCCAAATCACACAATCTCTTAAACCATAACTCCATTCTGCTGCACTGTTTCGGTTAAGGGAGCCAATGCCTTTAGTGCTGGCTTCTTGCTGCTCGCACCTGGCACTGATTGCCCTCATGAGGTTGGTCAGCCATTGTTTGGGGATGCAAAAGTCGATGAACAGGTGAGCACTTCAGAAGCAGCAAATGCGTGTGGCATCAAAATCCTTCAAGCATCACAGACGGTCCCTTTGAGAAGGCCTACACATTCTGAGTTTGCAGATAAATGAAATCAGGCATTGGTAAGAGGCTAGTAGCAGCTCTCTAATTTTTTTTTTAGCAGGGGTCAGTATTTTGTTTTCATAGCATCCCAGCCTTTAAAAGAAACCAGAACTTTGATGTCCTTTAGTTAAAGGACACATGGCCAGCTCAACAGCATCCAGCAACATACGTGGTGCTCATCCTTCCCAAAGCTGCTTCCCTGTTGTGCACTATCTCATGCAGATAAAGGCTCATTCAGAGCTGTTTGCTACTGCATCTGAACGCTTGAAACCCCAGCAAAACAGCAGAGGAAAATGGAGTGTTAATGAGGGCTATGTCCTCCAAGCTTTACAACAAAAAGGACTGGCACCTGACAAGCACGGCCTCTGCATTCAAAGGTGAGAAAAGTGATTGTCGGTTGCTGTTCTCTTTTTTCTTCTTTGCAGAAGTTGTATGTATTTACCTGAGATAGCTAGCATTGGAGGTCTTGAGGGCTGGTTTTATACGTTTTCCTAAAGGTTACTAATTCTTCCTACACTGTTCCCAGTTAAACAGAGTACCTTATAATATAACTTCCTCATTAACATCAAGAGCTGTGATTATACAGTTGTGTTACCAAGGGCTTCAAAGACATGAAGCCTAAATATAATCTTACAGTACCTTGTTACAATACAAAGCACATCCTCTAATACATTTTTTTTTGTTTGCATAAAATGCAGCACAATAATGGTTCACTTGACCTTTGCCCTCCTGTATAGTTCATTTTAACATTGTTTGAGGAGCACAGAGTTTGCATTTTGCAGGGCACAGGTGCTCTGCCCCACACTGGAGGCTGAGGCTCAGCCTGGTGGTGTAGTGCACCACTGCTCCCCGCCAGCAGCTGGACGCAGGGGATTGCTTTTGTGGTCCACCAGGAATTTCCTGTGATAGAATATCAGAAACCTACTGGTGACTAGTAGGAGGTGACTTCACAGGGCAAAAGTTCTCTCCCTACAATAAACATTCTCAGAGCCACTGTGGAGATTTCCTACACAGACCTGACAGCCGCCAGCGACTTGTCATCTCGACAGAGAATGGCTCAGGGAAGGGACCGTTGTTGTTTGCAAACGTTTGCCACTTTAAAAGTGAAGCTGCACCCCCGCTGCCATTTAATTGATGCCTCCTGAGAAAAGGAAGAAATCAAACTGCCCATGCTAATTTAAGAAATCCCAAGAATATTGACTGAAAAGACTTTTAAAAATATATAAATCCACAGCCAAAGACAGAGTATACTGGTATCTATATACATATATAGTCCATATACACCATATATCTTAGTGTCTCTAGGTAGCATGATACACATACTGTCCATACATAACACATATCTGGTATACACCATATGTCCTGGTACCTACAACATATGTCATATATCCTGGTGTGTATAGGTGCTGCGACATACATGCAGTCAGAGAACTAACACAGTAATTAGGAAAACACCATACTCTCTCCATACACAGGGCTCCTTGGGAAGTAAACACAGGGATATTCCACTGCCAGATCTCTTGAAGGGCACTGCAGGATTTGAAGTATCCAAGTAGCAAATTGAGCCTGACACAATTCCCTTGGCTAACACTACTAACAGGACTGTCGAGGGCACTAGATTCACTTAGCTGGCCAAGATACCGTGCAACTGGGCAGACTGCATTGAAGTTTATGGACTGAAATAGCTTTAGGGAAACAATACATTAATTTCCTGTGGAAAATACATCTATTAAAATGGAGACTAGTCTTGATTGAATCCGACATTGCAAAAAAGTGTTCTGTAAAGCTTAGAAGAAAATACAGTTCAATGTTGTCTTGGAAGCAGAAAAGTGATGAAAAGTAATATTATGCCCAGAGTCAGGACTGTGAAAGGGTCCTCCTTTGTAAGAGAGAGAGCAAAGATTTCCAGAATGTACCTTTAATCTGTCTCACCAACTTCTCTACATGCTCCAGCACTTAGGCACAAAGCTTGCAGCCATGACCTTCACTATGCACTTTCTGAGGCTTCCAGTCCACTGGGCAACATGTGACCCAAAGCTATGCTGATTTATTTTGCTTCTCAAATCTCATCATCAGCTAGTGGCCATTTCCACAGGTGAGTCTTCATAAGGACTAGACAGAAGATATCTGTCTCACACCTCATCTTGTTTTCAACTTGTATATAAGAAGAAAGGAGAAAAAGGCAGCAAGAAACCTGTAGGAATACTCAGCAACACTGGAGATGTTTGATGCTGCATACCTTGTTGCTGTTCCTGAAGTGCTTCTCTATTCATTGGCTTTTGCACAAAAAAATCACTGGCCAGCCTGGTCAGAGCAGTCTGTGCCTGTAGGCAGAGGCGTGAGGAACAGGGGATCAGCACTTCTCCTTTTAGCATTGCCATGGGAAGGGACCAAGCCCTACTTGTAAGAGTTGTTTCTCCTATATGATCAGACAAACATTTCTTATTTTCCCAGTCACATACAACCTATAAAACAGGATCATTTCCATAAGAGCTCTGACTATTCCCCCTTGAAGGAATTGATTCAAAGAAATAACATTCGCCTTACCCACAGTCTGCTAATGACACACTGGGAGATGAGACCATAGTGTAATCACCAAACATTTAGTGCCAAATAGGGAAGACTAAATCCACCTTTGAAGTACTTCTCTTGAGAGTGTGTGCGTGTGTGTGTGTGTGTGTGTGTGTGCGTGTGCGTATGACCAAGGCTGATATTTTTAGTCTCAGTGACTGGATTTCCAGTCAGTCAGTCACTATGTACTCAGGAGGAAGAAACCAGTTTGGCTAGCTTTTTTTCTGTTTCTCTGCAAGCAGAACACTGTATTCCATTTCTGTGGACCGTGACATCCCATGGTACATTAAAAGCCTTATTCAAACTGCAAGACAGCCATATTTTACACTCTGCAGGAGAGTCTAGGAAGAAGTATGAGGCCAGGGTTATTCTGACTCTGGACACCTTGTAAAATTGGGAGCTAGGAACAAAGTTTAGGACATTCTCTACCAGTTCATGTGATCTTGAAATAAATAAGCAGAAGATTGCCTCAGTAGGAATTTTCTTTATACTACAAGAGACTGCATAGAGGAAGGTTTAAATTCAGTAGTTGAACCTGCCCTTGTGCTTTTGTTCTAAGTCTCCATCCATTGTGAAGTATTGCAAAACCTGTGGAAACACCAAAGACAGTTCTGAAATAAAGAGGATTTTGTTTTCTTGTCCATGCTTGATCAGAGCAATTGAACAGTAAGATCTTGGCTTAGTTCATAGACCAGGTTCACTGATACTTGGGAAGTCTTAACTTGGGCCACGTTTCATGTGCTGATCCACAGTTTTACGTCAAAACCATAAGAAATTCACCAGGTAGTGGGAGAGCTTGAGAAGTCCTTTGTTAGTCTGCTCAGCATTTTATTCTGATTGATCTTTTCAAAGAGATGACAGAAACTTCAGAAATCACTTCTGCCTTCTGAAACAATAAACTGCATTTATTAAGCTCTACAGCAAAAATATCAGACATCACTTATCACATAAATGCCGAGTACATCATATTTCCTATGGGTATCCAGTTGTAGTAGGCTGGAGAAGGAACTTTGTTACCAGACATATATAAGCAGCTCTCGCTTTTTGTGATTCTCAAACTGGCCATTTGTGGCCACAGAATGGAAGATTACTTGATTTTACGGTGGAAAGTATCCCTTCTCACAGGCTGTTTAGAGTGTTATGTTACAAACACGAAATGCACATCACAAAATTGTTTTTCCAGAACACTCTGGTTATGAAAATTAACATGAAAATGCTGTGTATTTGCATTGTATCTGATTTCCCAAGGTTACTTGTTGCAGTATTTGACTGCTTGGTGCTCTTTTCCCACTTGGAAGACCAAATCTCAGCATACCTTCAGTTCTTCAGTTTGTAAGCAGAGTATGAGATAAATGACTTTAATCCAAACAAACAGTAACTTTGGAGAGTAAGGTAGCTTAATGTAATTCTGAGCCCCTTGAAATCTGGTCCAAACAAACACATCATGCTTAATGAATACTTTCCATCACTGTTTAAATCTATTAAGAGAAAGAAAAGGTGTCCTTACAAGAGAGCTTTGCATATTGTATTGTTATTACTTCTTTTCCCGGCAATTTTAAAGGGTTCACCAGCACTTCATTATTTCAGTGTAATGAGAGTATTCATCTTACTATTGCTGACTTACAGATAACCTCAAGGACTGAAGCTTTTAACACCAGGAAATGTAAAGGTAATAGAGTGGCACCTTTCCCATTTACTAACCACTATCTTTCACAACCCTCCTTCTCCCCAAAGCTGTTGCCTCATTAATCTCCACGCGTGACTGAAAACGCTAAAAGCTTTCACGAGCAACTCATTACAAAAAGGCCTCCGGGAACATTTCCCTCCGTTCTAAACAGCTCGCTCTGCTATGGCGAAAAGCACATCTTGAAGCATTCGTGGTTCGGAGCACTCGCGGGACCTCTCCTCTCAAATCAAAGACCGCGAATCCCGATGCCCAACTCACACACGGAGCCGCTCGCCCAGCGCTCGGAGCCGTGCGCGGCCCCGGCCCCGACCCGGGGGAACATCTCCCCCCAGCGGCCGCTGCGCCGCTGTCCGTCTTCCAAGGATTTGTACGTAAATTCGGGGAAAAAAACACCCACCACCCAAACGAAAACAAACAAAACAAACTTCAGCCTTAATTGTAATTTCTTGTAAGCCGGTGGAGGTCATGGGGTGTACCTCTCACTCTGTAACCGTGTGTGCATCTTCCTGCCGATAGCGACGGATGCTGCTGTACCCACAAAATTCTGCAGATGACCTCCACGACTGGCAAAGCTATTCCAAGTGAACTAAACACAAATTCCATCCTGTAAAGTGAATTTTTTTCAGCCTGCTTTGTTGCAGCTTTGCACCTGTCTCCACTCTGCTTATTTTGTCACTTGCCATTCCTAAACAACGATGACAGATTTTGTTAATCACTGTCAGAAAGAAACACACATCAACCACCATATCCACCAATGGCACAAACACTAGAGGGATGAAAACCATGTCTGCAAACTAGAGACGGCTGCTGCTTCCTTTCTTACCTCTGGTCTCGGTGGCTGTGGGAGACAGCCAGCTCAGCCCCAACCCTCACAGGGCACTGGCTGCTCCACCTTATTACTACTGCTGTTTTAGTAATAAGCATATTTTGGCGGATAGACCCCCTTGGGAAATGTCAGGAAGTACCAGTCAGTCTCTTTCTTGAGCAGTGAAACATGTTAGACCCGATGGCCTCACGCACATCTGAGTTAGTTACCTTCTCTTTTCCCACTGAGTCACCAGGCAGGTGCATTCTCCCAGTTCCAGCGAGAGCAGAAAAGGAGCTGGTTCCTCTTCCAAAGAAGACTAGTGGCAAAGAAAGAAAGATATTTTTTAGGTCCACATCTGCAAAATCAGTTTATTCAAAACATTATTCTTTATGGTTGTCTGAGTAATCAACAAAAGTAACCACCAAGTCATTATGATATTAGTTCTGAAAATGGATGAATGTTCATGTTCCAGAAATTTAGGAAACTATCTTGTTAAGGAGAATCTTCTCCTAGGCTGGTAACAGCTTCCAATATTTTTTATTCTCTGTGTTGTTTGTGCTTTACATCTATTTGTTCTGACACTGATCAACAAAATCTGTTTCCCTTGTTTAGAAGTGGCAAATGAAAAAAAAATAGCAGCATGTAAGTGGAGACAAAACTGGAACAAAGCAGCATATGTAAATTCAACTTACAGAGCTGAATTTGTGTTAAATACTCTTGGAATAGTTTCAAAACTTTTAAGCCTGTTGATGGGAAAGCAGAAAGTTATAGTTCTAAATTTTCCAGCCTTAAAAGGCTGTTAAGTCTGTATAAATCATACCACAACTGAAAGGGATGTTCTTATTACTGTTACAAGCAGTATTATGACTGCTGTGACTGAAAAATGCCTGGGAGAAAAATGTTTCTATTTTAGTTTCAATGGGATATTTTGTGGTTTTGATTTAATCCTTTCCCTCTCCAGTCAGTACCTTTGTTAGTATTTTTCCAACAGTACCAGGAGCAGGAGACATGTACCCTTAACCACGGCTTATGAGCAGCACCACTATTGAAGACTGGCTTCTCCAGCTGAAGTTTGGGAGCTATGTTTGCTGGTACCTAGGGAGAAAAAAAGAATTCACCATTAAGCTTCCATCTCTGGGGGATACGAGTCTCCTCTTCTAGTCTGCCTGCTTGTCTTCACAGGGCTTGCGGGACCTTTCCCTCTCTGACACTTCCACTCCTCCATAAAGCAGAGCGGACAGACTTCAAAATTTTCAGAAGAAATGTTGAGGGAGCCAAATGGATACACAGACAGGCAAGTGTGTGCTGCTGCCTAGCACTTCTTTCCTTAGGAAATCAGGCTAATACACAGGAAGACTTGACTGTAGCATTCCCTGAGCCATATCAAGGGAATGAGCTACTGACTGTATGAGGATATTGTAAGAAGCCATTATATTCTAGCAATGTCAGCTGGCACTAATGTGGGCCTCCAGCTGAGAGCTCTGCTACCTAGTGTAGTGGCTATGACAGCATGGCCAGCTCTTGCTCTATCTGTGCCTCTCAAACTCTGTGAGCAAAGGAATACCAGTATCAACCTCCCTGGAATTCTATAGACTACCATGCATCCAGGTCAAAGTTTTACTTGAAAGCACTCTAAGATTATATAAAGAGACAGTGCATTTTCATCCTTCAGGCTGCAGTTTGATGAAATTGGTGGTTTATGTACACTATGATTCCTACCAAAACAAAGTAGTAGCCAGGGCGTAGCTTGCCGATTGGATTTTTATTATCAGTCGGGGGGCAACAAACTACTTTACAGTAAATAAGGGACACTCATGTAGATAAGCTTTCAGACTGGACGTGAAAACAAATCCAGATATGTAATCTAATTGGTCCGAACAAATTAGTACAGACAGGTTAATCAGAACAGAAATGTGCCATAAAAAACATGAATCAGAATGATCTGTGTCCTGTGGGACCCTCGGACATTTCTCTCATGTGGTCAGAGGCTTTAGCATCCTAGAAAGGATGGCTCAGAAGAGGTTGAAATGGCCAAAGAGAGAAAACATTTGAATCCCAGGAAAACTAAATAGACTTTAAAGTTTCTTCTATGTCATAATAACTTTTTCTTTCATAATCGACCTTTGACCTATTTGTTTCAGTAAGCATTTTCTATTCATGTTAATAATCTGAGTAAGTTGGTCAGACATGCAAAAAGAAATTCATTCATTCCTCAATGGCCACAGAAGTTCCATTACTATTTAAATAACGTTGTATAGTATAGTTTAATGCATAAGCCTATCCTTCACCACGATGTCTTTATTTTGACTAATCGATAGGCTTGTATAGGAAAGCAGCATTAGGAGTTTTCAAAATTTCCTGTTTCAAAAAGGAGTCAATAACACTATAGGCATAAATTATTGCAAATAGTTGACTTTTTCTAATGAAGAAGCGAATAGACATACAAGAACAGTATTTCAGTGTAGAATCATGTATTTCCAGTGTTTTTCTGTTAAAAACCCCAACCAAAAAGCCAACAACCTCAACAGTATAAAGTCAGTTGGTATTTTTAGAACACAGCTGCATAAAATTCAAGGGCACATCCTGAGTCACAAGAGGAGTAACTAAGATCAAATAGGTAAATTGAGCTTTAACTTTCATTTAACTTTGGCTGTGAATGAAATTAGGAAATGCCTTTGTACTTCATATTTGCAAGTGTATGATGAATTCAGTTGCAATACGAATAAAATACAGGTAAAATCCAAGTGAAGCGGTAGAAAAGCTTGTAATGTAAAAGGGAAGTATTATATATGGCCTGACTCCTTAGATAGTCAGAAGTATCACTAAAGCTCCTGAGATTTTGGATACAAGACAGTCAGAAAAGCCACAGAACTACCTGCCTTACTTCATTCCTACATAACTGCATGCAAAGCTCTGAAAAAGGCGCATGAGACTGAAAAACCCTGCCTGGATTTGCCATTACACAAAGAACAATTCTTCCCGCATTGCCACATGGCAGGTAATAGCCAGGTGAGCTCTGCCAGAGGAGAACCCCTCCAAACCCTTGTGTTAGGCCAGGGGACAAGTCACCTCTTTGGCTCCCAACTCAGCAGCAAAGCAGTTCAACCCAGTGATCCGGGGGAGAGGGACACAAGCTACTCCCCATCCAGGTCACAGCACTGGAGAGAACCGGGTCACAAGACTCTGTATGCCACCATCTCTAGGCTAGTACATGGTTAGAGCACTGCAGCTACCACATGAGAGAGGTTTCAGGGGGAGTTTTGAGCACAAGGGATTGCTTTGAGTGATATCTCTTGGCTCTGCTTGCACTGCTTAAGCTCCATACCTTGTGTTATTTTGGAGCAGATATATGGACCTAGCTCCACCCTAGGGCTTCTGATATTCAAGTACTACTGCTACCAGCACAAGTGAAACATCACAGGACTAACAAAGACTATACAAGCTGCCTTAGGTTCTGAGAAGGTTTTCCAGAAGTGATGTCTGTCAGTAGATAGAGATAGATCTGTAACAGATGCCCTGGTTTTTTTGTGCCTACTTTGATACTAGAGAGCTTTATTTTTCCCCTTTGCTTTGAACAAAGGCAGGAATCCTGCACTACTGGTCTGAAAGAATGAAAACAACTGGCTGAATCTGATCAATTAACAAAATTTCCATTACCTATAAAAAAAAGAGAAAAGTAATCATTATATATGGATTCTTCAAAAATTCAAGAATTACTTTCAAGGTCTTCAGGGTCCCCAGTATTTCTCTTTCAAAATTAATAATTTGAGGTCTTTTACTTACACCTGGTCAAAGTCACATTTACTTGTTTCGTGACTCTTGTTTGTAACTGATCGTTAGTTTTTCTGTATAAATTAAATTAAGTTTAGAAGTCAGGGTTTGTGAATTTTAAAAATAATTATTCAAATTGATTATGCAAATTAACTGCCCTATAATCTTGTTTGTGAAAGTCACTAAGAATGGCTGCAAACCTGAGTGAGAAAACGCAACTTTCTCTTCAGGCAAACATTACTGGGTGATGGTTTTGAGACACAGAACTGCACTACCAGTTTTCAGAAAAAGAACTTCAGTGTACATATGTGCTTGGGCAGTTTTGCTACTCACATTCCCAATGTCATGGCACTGTGAAGGGGCAGCAGCGTGTCCTGTCCTGTCCCACTGCACCAGGGCACCTCCCTGGGGATGGGAACAGGGGTACTGGATGGTGAGTCAGGCAGGATGGTCAGGCCTGGTAGTGCTCTTGCAGCCTCAGAACAAAACTGTGAAAGCCGTGATGATGGAAAAAAATAGGCCATGATGATGTGAACTACCTTACATAAAAAAAAAAAATAAGATTTTTGTGTACATGATGTCAGAGCATCTGACTTAATCCCAGATTTATGGAAAGATGATGGCTATGGTGGAGGCTCATACTGCTCACAAACCGGAGTCTGCTACCTCTGACGGACATTTTTGCCTCAGGAATTTGTTAGCTCTCTCTCCACAGGCACATCTTATCAGCCATGGTTAGCAAATGAAAGATCAGTGGATTTTAGAATACAGAACTTTTATTTTTTCATGGGCTAATTAGAAACATGCCAGAGGTACAGAATCAGAGCCATATTAAATTTCTTAGTCAGATATAAAAGATTATCTGAAGCAAAAAAAGCCTGCCTTTTCCGTTCAACAACACAGGGCTTGTGCAGGTTCCTAGTTATTTCATTCAGGAAGAACCAAAGTTTCCTTTCAGCCACAAAAAACATTGAGCTCTGACTCTGTGTAGTTAAACACAGTGCTAGTAGCAAGCAGCCATGCTGTATTAACCTTATTTCCAAGACTTGAAGAAACATTTAAATGACAGGAGACAATTAAAAGACATAAAATTCTTCCATTCCCAAGGATGGCTCCAAGGCAGCTTTTTCAGGGCTTCAGATAAGGGTTTTATGCAAAATCCATTAGTGTGGGGAATCCCTGCAATCTATGTTTGGAATCAACACTTAAGACTTACAAGAAGAGGACTTATTGGTTCATGTTGTTTTCCTAAATTTATATGGCTACTGTTTTCGGTAAAGGTCAGAGTCAATTCTCAGGAATATGTCAAACTCCTGAAATGTCAATCTACATAATCAAAAAAAAGTCAGAAGTGTTCTGGAAGAGTCTTTTAGCTAGGTTTTATTCTTCCTCTTTGAAATGCACTTTGCTAAGGCTTTGAACTCAGAGCATTTCCAGCAAGATCTGCAATGATGATGGAACAGGAACTATCTTTGATCAGCAGACATTTGTAGACTCAGAGAATATTCCATTACATTTGATTTTGGATTCTTTAACAGAGGATGAGCAAAAAATAATACAACCACCATGGTCACCCATGATTTTACTAAAGAAAAACCACCAAAGGACCATATTCTGAACCTACTGTTGATTGCTATCAGCTACCTTAGTTTTCTTAGAGCATCTATCATGCACAAATTCCAGGAAATGACATGCAAAACCTTCACGGCTCCAACATTAAGCAAGATGGAGCTTGCAAGCCACCTGAACTCCATATTTAGAAGACTACATTAGAAACAATCAAAACAAAGGCCAAAAGCGATGATGAGCTAAATTAACTATTCACTTTGAACATTTTGAAGTTTAAGCCTTCCAGACTTAGAGAAGGCAGAATAGCGACTGAATCAGAATTCAGTGAATTCCCACAGGAATAAATGCATCTGGTCACTAGGTGTCAGCCTTGCCTGTACCAGAAGGATACCGGAACTTCTCCCCGTCCTCGGCAGGTACAACTCTCAGCACTACGAATGACCACAGCAGCCTCTTAATCAGGAGACGGGAGCGGAGGAGGAGGATATTTGTGCGGGATGCTTATGTACCTGGTGAGATCATGTTTGTCACCCTCAGGTTTGGATGCTGGAAACAACGGCATGTTTCTTTCATGCTGAAGAAGGCGTGACTTCAGTTCAACTAACTGCAGAGAGAGCAGAGGAGTTACACTCTCAAACAATGAAAATGCCAGCAGAGGATAAGCAGTGAATCAGTAACTGTTTTGCAAGCTTCACAGTATTTATTGTTTATCCTAAAGCACTAGTTCCTGGAATAATGCCACCATATGAAAATGCTGGCTTCCACTTCTTAAATTTGCTTCTAGCCTTGCTGGAATACAGGAACAATGCTTGGAAACAAGATCCCTGCAGGGCTGAAAACTCTAAGGACAACAAAGAAAACCTAAAATGTATTCTTTAAATAATTTCTTGAGTACTTGCAGTTCATAATTGTACAGTCAGCAAAAACAAAGAGTAATTAAGCATGCACCAGAATGTCAGTGGTGTTTGAAGAATACACACATTTCTGATTTTGGAATCTCGTCAGGTGGACTTTCATACCTTTACTCTCATGTTCCCAAGTCAGCAAGATTATATTTTATTTTGCTCGGGCCAGCTACAGTATCATACCTTCCATTTTCATCTTAGGTTCTCTGAACGGAGAGATAAGCTTTCCCACAAAAATGAAAAAATCTGAAAAATCCAGTGCTCCAATCCCTTCAGATAGAGAAAAAATGGCCTGTTTTTAATGATGAACCTGGAAGGGCTGGAGCTTTCCAAAAACAACAATAACAACAAAACACAACAACAAAGTCACAATTAGCCCAGACATTTTACCTAGAAGTCAGGGCGGCTGCAATGTCACATCAGCCAAGTCCAACATAAAACCAGTAGAATAATATTTTGTCTGGAACAGTCTCAAGCCTAGAACATGGCCCATACCTAGACTGTCTGCTGTGATTAGTGAGACTGCCTTGCCAAGAAAAAAGAAGAAAAAACTAGGGAATAAATGACTGCCTGTGCACAAAAACCAAGCACATCTATGAGGTCTCAGAGACCCAGAGATCAGTGAACATGGGAGAAATGGAGTGTCTAAATCCACAGAAGGATCCGTTCCAAATCTGTGTTTTATACAAACACCACAAGCGACACAGCAGTTTGTAGGAGGTACCCTACAAGACACATTGGACTGCATCTTCTCAGATATCAGTGACACAACATCTGTGTTGAGGTATCTCAGTCAACTTCTCTAACGTACTGGGTTTCTGTGGCCAGGTTTTGGCAGCAGCAGGGGGGCTGAAGGGGAGGCTTCTTTGAGAAGCTGCTGGAAGCTTCCCCCATGTCCAGCAGAGCCAACGCCAGCTGGCTCCAGGACAGACCCACCGCTGGCCAAGGCCAGGTCGATCAGGAGTGATTGTAACGCCTCTGTGATAACATATTTAAGAAGGAAGAAAAAAAAGGTAGTGTTAGATGAAGATGACTGCTGGAGAAGAGCAGAGTGAGAACATGTGAACAACAATGCGGACACCAAGGACAGTGGAGAAGGAGGGGGAGAAGGTGCTCCAGATGCTGGAGCTGAGGTTCCCCTGCAGCCCATGGTGAAGACCATTGTGAAGCAGCTGTGCTCCTGCAGCCCATGGAGGACCACAGGGGTGCAGAGATTCACCTGCAGCCTGTGGAGGAGCCCACGTCGAAGTATGTGGATGCTGGAAGGAGGCTGTGACCCTGTGGGAGGCCTATGTTGGTGCAGGGTCCTGGCAAGAACCTGCAGCCTGTGGGGAGAGGAGCCCATGCTGGAGCAGGATTACCCTGGTAGGACTTATGGTCTGTGAGGGACCTACACTGGAGCAGCCTGTACCTGGAGGACTGCACCCTGTGGACGGGTGACCCATATGGCAGCAGTTTGTGAAGAGTTCTTGCCCATGGGATGGATTCATGCCAGAGAAGTTCATGAAGGACTGTCTCCTGTGGGAGGGACCCCACAGGATACGGGGAAAGGATTCCTCTCCTTGAACAGCAGCAGAAAATAACTGACTGTAACCCCCCCTCCTGTCTCCCTGCACTGCTGGGCAGGAGGAGTTACAACTTAGAAAGAGGGATTGGGAGGAAAGGAGTCTTTAAGTTTTTCATTCTTAAACTCTGATTTTGTTAGCAATAAGTTTAACTAATACCCCCACTTGGAGTATGATTTGCCCATGACAGTGATCAGTGAGGAATCTCTTACAGTCCTTACTCAACTCACAAAGCCCTCTGTTATAGTTTCTCTCCTCTGTCCTTTTGCAGGGGGGAGTGAGAGATTTGCTTTAGTGGGTCCCTGCCATCCAGCCCAGGTCAAACCACAGCAAGCACCACTTGCTGAAGAAGATACCTCAAGAGAGGCATCATCCTCCTCCCCCATTTTTTTTGTTTTGCAAATGGAGGTGTTTGATTTCCATGTTTCACTTAGAGAGAAAACACATATATCAGAGCTAGTACAAACATCAGCCGTAAATTATTACACAAGGGCCAAAGAATGCAGGCAAGCAAATCCTGAGTGGTAATATCAGTGCTGGGAACCAGGAGTCATCCACCTTCAGAGTCAAGAGGCTTCCAGGTAAGGATGTCATCAACTTCCATATTCTAGAAAAGCTGCTGTATCCCACAGTCCTAAAATAACACTGACTGCCAGCATCCCACCTTTCATGGCACCAATATGTCCTCTAACTTGTTATTTAATGAAAATAAATCATTAAATAAAAAATAAAATCATTAAAAAGCATGCCTATTTTCAAAGACAAATACAACCTAGTACATCTGGCTTCACAAGTTGCCCCAGCAATATGTGGAACCTGACTAGAGAACTTCCACCCATTAACTTCTACCATCTTGTGTCACTGAAAACACAGACTGATTCAGCTTCAGAAGCTTAAGTTTTGGGTGAATGTAAGAGTGCTATATGTTACAACTATTGTCACAGTCAGTGAAACCTAGAGTGTAATTTCATTGCTCAGGTGTCTACTCCAACCTAAACACAGCAATTCTCCAGGCTCCACTGACTTGATCAATCACATTACTACTGCCTATGAAAGGAGTTTAAATCATTTTCTACATGTGAGCACTGTAAATTTAGGCTTGCATTAATTTTGAAATTAACACAATACCTCACTTTACTTACCTCAGAGGGAATTTAGATTCCAACTTTTGACACTCTGAACTGCAGCTACACTCAACAAAGTAAAAAAAAATCATCCCCCTTGTCAGATGCCAAGTGAATTGTTTTCTCTTAATTTAAGGTACTCCACATTGGGAGCAAACTACACCAGCATTACAAAAATCCCCGGAGAACTAGTTTACTCTAAATTATCAACTTATTTTTCATAGGCAGCTCTATATCCACAAACTTCTAGCTGTTGTTACCTATGCAAGGAATAAAAATAAAAATACTTACATCAAGAAACTACAGCCTTTCAGGCTAAATATGGACTCATCTGCCCATATTTATAACTAAACCCAGACAGGACAATCCTACCAGGACACAGCAGGAGTCTTACAGAGGCTGGAGAAAAGCACAAGGAGAGACTGATTTGGGCATTGGTGGATTGGAATGCAAAATTGCTTATCTGTTCAGATTTGTGTGCAATTCTAAATTAAGTGCCCAGGCATTCCTCTAGGAGAGTTAATTGACTCTGATTAAATGCTGAATCCATTGCTCAAAGGGCCCTCCAAGCTCCACGACATGTGTCTTGGAATCTACAAGGTTAATGAGTAAACAACATTGCTGTTGACATTTTTAACAACAAAAGCAACGCCAGTCCAGGAAACTCCAGCCACGAAAAACCCCTCATATAAACAGATGCAGGAATGATCAACACTTTTCCTGCTCCAGAGGCACATAAAACAACCAGATTTTCAAACCCAGAGTGGGCCAGACAGGATGACACTGTGAGAATGATTGAGCCCTGTAGTTCCCACCGCTGCAACAGGAGAGGTGAGAAAAGACCTTGGGAAGATGCAGATGCATCAGAGGGAGTAGATCTGAGGACAGCTTGCTTCCATTGAGAAACCATACTTCTTTAGACAGTGCCATATATTTCTGCTACAAAAAGACCAAGATGAGCCACTTGGTTGGGAGATAAAGGAACTTAAGTTTGTCATTTTCCTCTGGTGAGTAAGAACTCTGTCACACTTGGTACCTCTTACTACATTTTTTTCATACACTAAGCCAGAACAATAAACTGAAGTACAGGCTGTGAGTTACATAAAACTATTCCCATCTGATCACCTATCAGAAAATTTTAAAAAACAAAGCTGCATATGGAATATTAAACTGGCCCTTTCGTATTGACAGAGTACCTTCCTTATTTTAGATCTATACATATGTCAGTTAAATATTTCAAATGTGGGACGTGTGCAACAATTTCAAATTATTTACACAACTTTTGAGTGTTCAACAGTGCAAAATTAGTTTGGCATTTGCATTTAAAATTTTAATATAGGAAAAAACAGAAAAGACGAATAACACAAAATAATAAAATTGTAATGGGAAGCTATCTTCATAATTGATCACTTCTATATGACTTCCTGGAGCACTATCATCAATTATGCTTCTATGTTAAAACAATGTTGGAACACTGCCAATGAAGATTCGGAGCGGGGCTACTGATTTCCTAATTTATTCCGTTTTGGAAATCAGTGGGAGAGCACAGTCAATTTTTGATTGTTAAACACAAAATGTATATGGAGTACAATGAAGCCAGAGTATCATTGTTGTATATATGAGCAAAAAGGAAAACATGTATTTTAACTCGAGTCTACAGTCAGTCACCTGTAACTATAGCATTGCCTGGCCGCAGTTAGTACTCTCTCTCTCCCCTAAGAAACAGGTGACTTCTAATTACCACAGCATAAAACAAGAAGGTATGTGCTTGTTTAGAGGCCCTTATTTTGTTTGCAGTCTAACTTAGGTAATCAGTTTTATCAAGGAATCATTGAAAACTATGAAGTTGCTGATAAAAATTGACATGGCTTTCAGCATTTAGTGACACAAATAAATTTCTTTTCTTCACCCACCTGATAATGCTTTTCCGGCTACAACAGATTAGGTGCTTCTTGCTGTGTAACACATTGTTGCACATGAGAAACCCCTATCAAAACAGGATATTCAAGGCAATCATTTATCTTATGAACATGAAAACATGGTCTATACTCCTAAGTAAAGAGAATGGCTTTAGATGGCTCAAGAATCTTGCAGCAGTGTACCTGATCCTCATATAAACAACAATCCATCGGGAGGCTGTTTATTATGGATTTGTTAGAAACCTTGTCAATAACTTACTTGTGCTTTTGATAATTCTGTATTTGGTTGCTAGGAGACTTGTGTGTTCCTGAGGAGATAACACGAACAGGAAATCCTCTATAGCCTTGTCACTTTTTTCACTAGTAAATAAAAATTTGAACAACTGATATAAAATACTGGCTACTGGAAATAGAAGTGAGAAAAAAAAGACAAGCATTGCACATTTTAAATAAAGGAACACAGAGCCCTTTTTTGCCCTCTCCAATTATAAGATGATAAAAGATCACCTTTATAAAGCAGAATGACCGGATTTTGTGGAACGTGGCTGTTTTGGCTCCAAGGTATTTGTGGCGTTATAGTATCAGAGCCCGGATACAGCTGCCTTGTGACTAAGACACCGTTCAGTGAATAAGTGCTATCCAATCCCTCGACGTCACCAGACATCTGTTTCCTGTTTTCATTCTTTCTTTCACTGTTATCATTTTATCCAAGTTACCCTTTCACCTGAAAACCATTTTAAAACCTACAGAAGCCAGCGCGTGCACGCGTGTGTGTATCAAAGAAGTTGATTTAGAAAAAAAAATTGCTGAGAGCAATTTGTTCATTTTAATACAAAGAGTAGGAATGGAAACAAACTTGCTTTCCCCCCCTCCCTTTCTCCTCCCCAAAATACACAATGATACATAAACACTTTTGTCTTCTGGTCTTCACTAATATGACTAACTTCCTCCTTTGCTTCCAGTTAAGTAGCTTTCCTGTTGAGTACCAACACCTCCACAAAATACAATTGTGAATTGATTCATAAAAACAGAAACATTATGGCACAAATAAGGGAAGGCAATAAATACTCTTCCCCCTTCCAACTCCTTCCCAAATGGAGGCAGTAGTAATATTGTTATTGTAAAGTTATTGTAATAACAAAAAAAGTTTTAAAAAAAAAAAAGTATTGCTTGTCATTTAAGGTTCCAAACCAACAATCATCAGGATGCAGAACAGGATACATCTAAAGTGAGAAAGTTATTTACTTCACATTCAACTTAACACCAACTGTACTTTTTTTGGCACATAGTATTCTTAAGGTGCCAAAAAAGTGTTGGGCACCTTAGAAAATATGAACGTTAAAGCCACTAAAACCAAATTCCTGCTATTCATAATCCAATTTTATATTGCTGTTGTTTTGCTATTATTTCACCTATACTTAAACCACAAGTCAGGAGAACGACCACTACTGATAGCATCTAACACACATAACAAAAAACAGAAGTTGAAGAGTAAGTTGTCAAAAATTAGCAACTCTATTCTTAATTTATTTCAGATTATTTAATCAAAATGAGAACAGAAGACTTGTTTTATTTTGTTCTGTGATTGCAGGTTGCTCGTATTAATTGACAAAGCAGGTTGCTAAGGGAAGGTAAAATCCGGGCTGGTTGACAAACACCAACAAAAATTCATCCACTACTTTTTATTCTCTGAAAGAAAAAGATTTTTTTTTTTAAATCCTTCCCCGTTGAGGTACAGCAGCAAAATACAGGCGTTATACAGGAGGAACAGGAGATTCTGGCACACAGAGAACTTTCCCTATGAGATAAGATGGTTTGGCACCTACAGGAAACTCTAAGTGGCATTTCCAAAAGCACCTGAAAACTGGAAACACTTCTCATGTTCTGGTGTCCTGGACTGTTTTCTGTGTTCTAATACACAAATTATCCCCAATTTAAAGCCAAATTCAGGTTCCACTTAACCACATCATTACGAAACCGCTCATTAACTTGCAAGGGGTCAGAGTAAGTTCTGATAGCTGAACTTGGTCTCCTCTCTCATCCTTCTTTACTGCCTGGTTCATCGCTCCAAATGCCCAGTTCTAGAATATTCTTCCACAGTAACAATGTTTCTGGAGAGATTGATAAAACAAACGTGTGCTGAAAAATAATTTTCAAGACTGTATCAAGTTGGTGTGATTAAAATACTGTTTTCCATAAAAAAGAATTTGTTCATCACTTTTCACAACATTTAAATTCATTTGTCCACTGCCACAGACGCAATCTGTCATCAAGCTGAAAACTGATACTGTGTACTTTGTCCATCACATCCCCACCCTTCATAGCCTACTGTCACTGTCATTCATTCTGCTATGCTTTTTTATTAATGGCATCACTTTTGTGCCTGGACATGTTCTAAATTCTGCTTGAATAATAAAAGCCATTCATTTAAGATAGCTATCTTTGCCCCCCCCTCCTCTAAATTTAGCTGGAAAGTTACCTTAAACTGCACACCCTGCCCTACTCAATGGTATATGAAGATACAGGACAAAAATTAAGACCTCTCAAGCTCTAGTGCTATTCACGGCATGTCAAAATCCAAAACACGCCTATGGAATTGAAGGTTACTAAAATCTTTTGTACTTTGTTAGTTCTGTTTCCCCAAACAAAAACAGATGGTCTAGAGGTACTCAAGATACATTTTCTAAAACTTGCAATTTTATGCAATGTGATTGTAAAACTAGCATTAGCTTTGTACAGTCATATTTCTAATTTTAAATTGAGGGGGGAAAATACAAACTAATCTTTTGGTCAAATTACTCTTTGGAATTATCCTCTGGAACAAACACAATATCGAGACCTTTTGCCTGAAAACGTAACTGGCAAACCATCGTAAGAGAAAGTGTCCAAACCCACACTTTATGTCAGACTCCACACTGTCTTCAAATCTTAAGATTTTTGATGCACTGTATTATGACAATAAAAAAGCTGAGGGCTACCCCAGAAGATTACAGGAACAAAAACCTATGTTTTGTCTAGTATAACAGAAGTTTTAAAAAAACAAACAACACACCACTTCTATCCATTATTTCATACCCAGATGTTTCCTGTACACCTGCAGTTGTCTCCAGCCCTGAACTCATGAGCTATAGTATTTCAACAGATCCTCATCAGTTGGCTTCAGAATTTTCTTGTCTGCCAGGTTTACAATCCATCCTGGAGCAAGACCAAAAAATATCTGTCTAGGATCCTTGCGTGCGCTTAACATCTTGAAGAGTTCATCCTTGGTTATGTCTGGTAAGACATATCCGTACTTCTTGGCAAGTTCCAGCCTGGCTTCTGCCACCTTGGACGGGTCTGCCAGGTACCCCCTATTCCTGGCATCTGTGTAGTAACGGACTAAGTCTTCGGGTGGAAGCATCCTCTTTGGAATAGGCTTTCCACGCAGGAAAAACAATGCCGGCTTTAACAAAATTTCTGTGGGCAAACGTGAGAGAAAATTAGTTCCTGTACTTTATGTGTTTTTAAAACATTGAATGGCACTTCTCTTGGTTTGTACTAAATAAATTGTTAAGCTCTTATTAAAAAGTATCTAACAAAAAGTCAGATCTCAGTAATACTGTTCAGAATGAGACAGTGGTTTGCAAGTTTCTCTTAACCAAACAAACAACTCTGTTTTAATTGATATTTATAGCGTCAATCTGGATGAGTCATTACTTCTAATACATTTAGAATGTCTACTTTACAAAAATAAGCACAACTAAGCCAGATGCTGCCATTTATTGAAAGGAGTATTCCATGTCTGATGCAATGCTTTTGCATTGCTATTTACACAGTGTACCAACAAACATCAAATTTAGGTCTTCTGTAAGGATTTATTAAAGAAAGTATCAATGGCACGTGCACCTATTTAGTCCTTTGTGGGACTATCCTCTTCTCCTCAAGTGTTATTGACTCTGGAAAATTATATTCCAGAACATTTTAACCTTATTATTTTGATTATTTTAGGGATTAGAAATAAAAAGAACTTGTATCATTCCAGGATAACATATTTTGCACACTAAAAATGTCTACTCCTCTTCTTCCCAGCCTCATTCACACATGAAAGCTCCATTATTGTCAATAAAAACTGCATGAATGAACATTAGGCAGGATGCAGCCTCAAGCAGAGCAAAGCCTCATTCTTCAGTGAAAGTGTTCTGAAAACAATAGCCATTTTAGATGGAAAGATTCTGAACTTCTGTAACTTAACTTCCTCACCCCAACTAGAAAAGCATTTTAAATTAAAAATTCTAAGCATCCACAGTGTCTTCTACTTCTATTTTTTCCTCCATTCTCTTACATTATTACACATGTGAAACAGAAGATAAAAATTCTGAGAAACACTGTTACAAGTTCCTCTATTTACAAAGTTACTCAGATTTCTTTAGCTGGTAAATCACTGGTAGGACTAAACAGGTGAATGGTTAAAAAACACAAAATTGAGGATTTTGCATTACCACTCATCACTGGGGACTGAAACAAGAAGATCTCCAAAGTCCTTCCCAATCCAAAAGACTCTATGATTCTATAAATATCTGTGTAACTATGTGGTTTTGAAACTTTTACAATAGAAGATGTTGATGACTTTCTATTAAGAACTGTGTTTGAAACTTTGATTTGGATCATTTCATCTTTGCACATTCAAAAAACCATAAAAAATCCTTACCCAAACTCCTTGGGTCATAGAATGAAGTTGTTACAACACCTCCATTTTTTTCTATGGCTGCAATTGCTAATTCAGATGCCCTCTGCACTTCAATATTTACTTTAGCTGCAAAAATATCAGCACCCTGTAAATTTCAACACATATTAGAGAAATGAGTATTTGAAGACATACATTTATTCTTCTCTTAAAAGTTGCAAAAACGCTAAATCTTGCAAATTATTATACTTTGTCTGCTCCCTGCACCAAGATGGGTAACAAAATTCCTCTCATTCAGTCACCTGAGTTGAATGAAAACAACTTTGCCTTTCCGATATATTCATACATTTCTCTCAGTGCATTTTAGTCTTCTTCAAACTTTTGTTACAACCTCCTTAACTCCCTCAGGTATTTAAAATCTTTTTTTTTTTTTTTTTTGCTGACTCGCAGTGCCCTCTAGTGGATTTATTCTCCACTAAAATTCCACAGCAAGCTAATTCGGAAAAGCAAAGAAGCTTCCAAAACATGGGAATGACGACCTGACAGCCTGAATGAAGTACTAGGTGTGTTGTATGCATACCTCCTCCACCAGCTGGACACCATAGTTCCTCTTGAGAGGTTGCACAGTCACCCCTCTGGCATTAGTGAGCTGCGTTAAGTCAATGGGTTGTGTGGGGTCAACTCTACCCAAATCAATCAGGTACTGCAGCCTCTGGAGACTGAGGGGTTTATACTGATATCTGAGGCTGGGGAAAGAAGAAAAACAAAAACCAACCTGAACAAAACAATGAGAAACTTACAGATAAAAAGCTTTAATAACAACTGGTCAACTGTGGTATTCCATTTTCTATCTACTCTCAAAACTACTAAGTAAATGTTTATACTCATCCAGCCATAAGCCAATATTTTAATTTAATGCAA
The DNA here is from genome assembly GCA_013399895.1 of Serilophus lunatus. Lineage (NCBI taxonomy): Eukaryota > Metazoa > Chordata > Aves > Passeriformes > Eurylaimidae > Serilophus > Serilophus lunatus. Next base: position 131,304 of record VXBA01004918.1, read on the forward strand.
CTACAAGCCCCAGTTACGGCCTAAGACTGCACCGTGCCTCCAGGTTGCTCACACGCTCCCCTCTCCAATACAATTTTAACTGTTCTGCTGTGGCTGAGTTCAGTTCACCCAAGAATACCTCTCTGCCTGCCCACTGGTCTAAGGAAGCAAAAATGCATCAGCATTTATTTCTTGGAAAGCCAACAGGATTGTAAATAACTCCCACCTTCATAGTAAATCCAGCTTGGGAGCTTCACTGATATACAGTGAAAAAAAAACAAACATCCCCTCTTTTCCCACACAAATTTAATCAAAGATTATCAGCCAAATCCTGCGTATGTGCTCCTGCATAGCTTATATCCAACAAAATTTGCTAGTCCATTACCACTGTACCCAACACCTCAGAAGTGCTGAATGGAATCTTCCTCCAAATCCCACCAAGAAAGAGAAATATTGAGAAAACATCTGCTTTAACCCACATCCTCAAAGGGACCTGGAATCTCCTGTCAACAGCCATCGGCTTCAGCAGAACCTACTTGGGCATTTCCTGAGGTTCTAATTCTACTGAACAAATCGATCCTTAGAAGTTTCCTAATGCACACCATTTATGCTGGTGCTCCAAACTTTCTCTTACAGTTGGTTTGACCACTGGAAATCTGTGAGAGGCAACAGAAAAAACGGGAAGCAGCCGCTGTGTTACTGCCAGGCCACGTGAGAAAGACAAGGAACAGAATGTGAGCTGTCAGAGATCCCAACAGAGCAAAAGACCCCAATAATTTCTTGTCACTGCAGCAGCTTCGATTTTTGCTGTTGTTTATCCGTGGACTTGTGACCACTGTCAACATTAAGAAGCTCAGTGTCTTCATTCTGCAGCATTTCCTCTGCAGGATTGTGGATCCACACTCAAAAGTGCCTCTTGTTCACTCCTAAAGTAATTTAAGCAAATAGGAGGAGATGACAGTACCTGGGAAGCAGAACTCGAATGGCACTTCAAAACTACTAAGACACAGAGAAAACCTTTAAATACTGGGACAGGTCTGTAAGTTCTATTGCAGGCATAAAAAATAGAAATATAAAAATGCAAAACTATTCGATGAAGTTGTACAAGCAAATGAAACCAAACTGCAAATTGAACAATTCACAATCAAATACACATTAGCCCTTTCCTTCTTGAACTGTGTGATAGATGTGGCACGTTTTTGCTACTACTGACTTGTATGGGCACAGAAGTCTTCAAGGCCAGACCTAAAAGCTCAACTTTTGAACTTAGGCCTGTTTTGGCATATTAGATTCTGGGATCAGGAGAAAGGTCAAGAAAAGCAGGCAATGCTTAATTTCCAAATAAATGTGAAAAAACTTACCTATGATCCTTATTAAACCCATATTTTGGTATGACCAAGTAAAATGGAGTCTGACCACCCTCGAAGCCCAATCGGGGCAGAGTTCCTCTTTGCCTTTCTCCCTTGTGACCTCGGCCACACTTCCTACCTCCATGTCTTCCACGGCCACGTCTTTTTTCCTTGGAAACAAACAGTGATACATTTAGTCAACTACTTCAGAGATGAGTATCGATGAGAATACATTTCAGAGACACAAACAAATTAAATTCTTGACAAAATCAAGGGATAGGTATTTTCTGAGGGAACATAAAAGGGAAGCAATGAATGTGATTTTTGCAGCCCACGGCTCTAGGCAAAGCCCACTGCTTCCTTTGTTGGCAGGGATGGTTGAGTTTAGCACAAAACTGCCCTTGAATTCCATACCATTCAGCGGCTTGAGCACTTACAGGACAGTGCTGCTTGGTGCTCCCTGTCAGCTCTTCATTCCCATGGTTTAGCCCCTGAACCTCATGTCCCTGTTCACTGATCTTCCTCCCAAACCAGGGAGGTTCCTTTACCTCTCTAAAAGACAAAGGGAAGCTATAGTTGAGTTTTGTTCTCAAGAAAGCAACAGGACCCAAAGCGCAGCTGGCCTCACATTCCTTTCCTCGGCAAGCCTTCTAACCTTCCCCTTCCAAACGTATCGCTCCATCCCACGAACGGTTGGTATTAAACACCTTTTAGTATTATTTCCCCCCGGCCCCAGCGAAGGCCCCGTGCTTTAGGAGCACCACTCATCAGCCACTTCCCTGCGGAACGCCCGGGGCCGGGCCAGGCCCGGGACACTCCTGCCTTCCCGCCGCCGCCGCTCACCCGCTTCCTGGCGCCGGGGTTGGGCCTCAGGTTGGCCAGGCTGACCCTGGGCAGGGAGCGCAGCAGCTCCAGGGCCCCGCTCGCGCCATTCCCGGCCATCGCCGCCCCTTCCCAAGGGCGCCGCGGGGCCGTAAAGCGCGGCTCCCGCCCGCCCGGCAGTGTCGCGCCGCG
>VXBA01004918.1:137020-155020 GCA_013399895.1 Serilophus lunatus
CGTGCCGGGCTGTGCCGTGCCGGGCTGTGCCGTGCCGGGCTGTGCCGTGCCGGGCCGCGCGGGGGTGGTGGGGCGGGCAGCGCTCCCCGGGGAGCCGCGCCTGGAAGGTCGGCGGTGGCCGCGGGGAGCGGCCGCTGATGGCGGCGCGGGGCCGGGAGGGGAAAGTGAGCGGAGCGGAGTTTGTCCCTCCGAGGGAGCGGTGCCGCCTCCGGAGCGTGTCCGACCTCGGGTGGGCGGTGGCGGCTCGTGTGCGAGGCGCGTTGGGCTGCTCGGTGGGCTTAAACTGCTACCCTTGATTTTTGGTTTCTTTTGTTTCCCTCAGGTCATTTTTCTTCACGGATTGGGGGATACCGGGTATGTATTGTGATCTGTTAAGTACTCAGTAGTTGTTTTAATTGAAAATATATGATCTTCATGTGTTAAAGACGTGAGCAGGTAAAAGTTACTTAAGCTTCTCGTTTTTCCTTCATTGAATGTAGCGGCCAACAACAGATGAAACTTCACGTGTTGGGCAATGATGGTGACAACTATTTATTTAAAATTTCCCAGCAAGTCCTCAAAAGCTTTTTCTTCTCTCTTTTACTGACTTACCTGATTTGGTCTGAATGTGATCCCTCTTTTGTTCTTGAATCAAAGTTAGTAGGAAAAGAAGTCAGTGTGTTTCTGATCTTTCACTTCTCTGAGGGTGGGTTCCTGGTTATTCCTCTGCTTGTCTAAATTTAAAGTTGTTTTTTATTGTGGACTTGTGGATTTCTGTTTTGCCAATAGGTGTAGTTAGTCTGTGGTTTCTTCTTCAGTGTGTTGTACTTAGTAAAAATCCAGATCAATTTGGTTTATCTAAGTGAGCTCCAAGGTAGTCACCTGACGTCTATGGATTTCTCTCTTTGAAATGTGGTCTTCAAACTACAAAAGCCCCACCTAAATAAAATGTGAAATGATCTATTTACCTTGTTCCTGTTGTTTCCAGGACAGAGTAGAAATGGGAAGAGGAGTAGGGACTTTCTGGGAGGCATTCCAGCTGCGGTGTAATGTGTCCATTTGAAGCTTGTGTGTGCCCAGAAATGAGCATGCATTCATTAAAGCCATGGAATTAACAAGTTAGGAGTGTGTTAAACCTGTTTAGTCGAAGACTTGAACAGAATTGGCTTTTGGATACTGAAAATAAATAACGTGAATGTCTGTTGTGCTCCCTTGTGGGCAAAAATGCAGATTTTTTTTTTTTTCTGGAACTCTGTTTTTGTTACCTGGAGCTGGAATGTTGTCTCAAGGTTGAAACTTGCCATGTTTAAGATGTAGGTTTTTTTCTGAAGAACTAGAAAAGTCAGCTGTCAGAATTAAAACTTTCATAACCTGGACACTTAGTAAATTAAAAAAAGAGTCAAATCCGTGCACTTGGCAGTATTCTACAAGTGGAGATTTTTTACTCTGATTTGTTGTACTGACACACCTTGTTTGCATTATACCTCTTCCTTTCTGCTGGTAGGACACTGCTAAGGCAGCAGTACTGCCTGCTGCACCTTGGCACCAAATGGTCAGCAAATGATTGCAGAATCTTTCGAGCTTTTGGAATTTGAGTCCTTGCAAATTGGGTTGATGTTGGTTTTGGCAAGGGGTAAAAACCAGAGACTTGCTTTTTAATGTAAGTTGCGTTCCTTAGACAAGGTGGTATTTCCCTTTCGGTGTCAAGGCTAATGCACAGTGCCAGACTTGCAAGTGCACTGGTATTACATACTGGAATGTAACACTTCTGGGTGAATACAGTGATTTAGTTGTGTTTGTTCCTCTAGTCACTGCAGATCAGATTAGATAAGCTGCCTTTAACATACTGCTGTTTTCTTGTGTGTTTTTTTTTTTTAAATAAAAGCTATAGTCATGATCCAAAAAAATTATCTGAAGAGAACTTACTAACAATTCTGTAATTTTTCCCAGTTTAAACTGACCTGTTGCACTTCACATGAATTTTAAAATTGATCACTTCACAGTTTATCAACTGTATTCTTCTTATTCTGGGAAGTGTCTAATAGAGGCTGTGTTCTTTTTCTCTCTTAGCTCTAATATAAATGACACTTAAAGTTTGGTACATACTTGCCAAAATCTGAGCAAAAGGTACAACTTAGTGAATTGTTTTAAGGAGTCTGCATAAATATGTATACAATGTTGCTTCCTAAATTTATCAGCTTAGTCTTTACTGTTGGCTGAAAAATGTACCCAAAATCTTGTCTAGCTATTTTTTGTCAGTAGTACTTGTCCTTTTGTTTCTTATTGGGCCTTCTATGATACTGCAAATGTTATGCAAGTAATAGTACTTTATATTAAAGATATATAAATATTAAATTCCCCTTGCAAGTTGTTAGTTGTATATAAAAGTATTGGTAGGAAGTAGGCTATCTGTGCTGTCTGTGTGTTGGAAATGCCTTTAATTTAAGTAACAGACATTAACTTCTTAGGATGATATTAAAACTAAAACATGCTTGTCTGCTGTTGGTCTGATTAGTTCAGCTGTGTCACTAATGAATTTGTTAAAGGTATTTTCTGCTTAGAATCGAATTTCCAGTATCTAATTTAGTGGGTGGCTTAGGAGTATTGAATGATGAGAAAAATCAGGAAATAAAGGTACTGTTGAGGGTTCTGGAAAGCCAAGTGCAGGCACAGGCAGTGGTTCTGCATGGCTTCAGATTTGGGTCAAGGTCAGTTCATGTCTAGATGAGCACTTGAGTGAGTCTTTAAATTTTGCTTTGCAGTGTTCTGTGTTGAAGGAAGCTCATTAACTCTCTGCTGTGCAGACCTTGCTTTGCTCTGGACATTAATATACAGCATCTGCTTGTGACTAAAAGGCCACTGCAATCTGGAGTGATGTTTAGGACTGCCTGAATCCAAGAGCACTGGAGCTGAGCTGAAGTAAATAGGAATGATTGATTAGGTTTGTTTCATGTGGAGTTAGTTGAGCTGTCAGCTCGCTACTCTCCCACATGAAGAAACGCAGGAGCAGCAAAGCAGCTGCTGAGCTGCCTGGAAGCAGGATACCTGTGTTCATCTGTTGTGGCACACAAGTTAATAAAGCCACACAGATACAGAGCAGGCTTTGCCTAGAGCCAAAGTGGTATTCCTGCAGCTGTGTCACAACTTTAGCAGTCAAATTAGATCAAGTCTCCCTAACTGTATATATGCCACAAGCATTCAGAGGCCAAGCAAACCTTCTCAGTTGAGTACTACCTGCATAGTATACTGGTTTTGATATAAAATTTGTTTTACAAATGTGTTTATATTGATCTAATACTGCCTGTTTGATACTTGGTCTGTTCTGAGGCATCAGCTTAGAAATAAGAGCTCAGCCAAAACATAAATGCAATGTGTTTTTTGTTAACAGGCATGGATGGTCAGAAGCACTTGCAGGTATCAAAAGCCCCCATGTGAAATACATTTGCCCACATGCGTAAGTTTGTAACTTTTCCTCTTTTGCCTTATTCTGCAGAGTTGCACACTAGACATTTGCATAGATGATGAAGTCAAATGGGATTTGGATGTCTCTTCATTTCTATTTTTTTTAATATAAAAATCCACTCTAAAATAATATTGAGGATATTAAATATTTTCTTGTTTTTATGAGCTGCTATGTGATTTACTTTAGGGCAAAACTGCATTTTTATTTGTATTTTGTTTTCCTTACAAATTCATACTGAAAACATATTTGGAAGGTTTTGTGTGCAAAATTAGATTATTTTGACCTTTTTTCCACTGGATTGAGTTTTGTTGCCTTTTTTTTCCCCCTCAACAGTAATTTGTTAAAACCAGTTTTGTCAAGGAAAAAATTTTGTTTGTATTTTATTTACCATTAAATATAATTTGTGTTAGGCATGTATACTTAAACTTGCATGTGTGTATAGTAGATTGAAACTTGCTGTAGGTTACAGGGAAATTTAAAAATTCACAGGATATTCGTATTTTCAGCAAATAATGCAATTTGAGAACTGAAAAACTTGTGAGCAGCATCAGGAGTCTAAATAAAACATTAAGATCTATCTAGTATTTACTTAGTGGTAGAAAAACTAATTAAGTGTAATCTTAATTTATTTGAACGTGGAATTCAGATTGTCTTTTGTCTGACTGGTTCTGGGAGGTGTGGAGCAGGGATGATGAGGAGGGAATTTAGCAATATTTTGATGTATTACTGATTACTGGGCTGTGATTTATTTATTTGTTTTACTACATGGCCATGCTTTCCTGAGCCATTCAAAAAGGAGCTTAGCAATATCTGCTGTTTTCTTTGCTTGACCTTTGTCTTTTCTCAGTCTTTCCCAACAGAACTTAGGCTCCACAGTTTCCATAGATTAAAACTAAAGCCAAATTTGATCCATGGCCATGGTCCATTGAAGTTGTCTTGACATGCCCGAAAAGCTGACATACAGCAGCATGGAGAGGGGAAGGAGTCCTGCAGTGAAGGCAGGCACTGCCTGAACAGATTCATGTGTGGCCAGACTCGTATCCACCACTGCGATGCATTTGGCTGCATCCTTAGGTCTGCTGATGCTGCTGTGTAAGGTGTCTTCATCCACTGAGGATGTGTGTGAAACTGTGATAAAGGACTCCTGCTTAAAAACAACTAAATAATATATGTATATATAAAATATGATATACGTGCAGTTGCACACACATTTAAAGCAGCCCATTAATGTTTTCCTTGCTCTCCATAAGAGAATTTCCTTCAAGAGATGCTGCAAAGCAGCTAATGTTTATTACAGTTTAAAAATAAGAATTAGAGATATGTAATTTCATGACATAACTGCATCTGCATTATTGAGTTTTAGTATCTGTCTGATGTCAGTGGTGTTCATCTTCATTTTTAGGCCAGTTATGCCAGTTTCTTTGAATATGAACATGTCTATGCCATCATGGTAAGTATTGTTCAATAGCAGATGATTCTGATCAAAATATATCGAGGGATATGAGCTCATTATTCTTGATTTAAAATAATGAACAACCTGAATGTCTGGTTTTAATCACATGCAAGTACTAAAAGCTTTTTGCTTTAGTTCTGTTCTTATAAAAGGACTCTGATGAGTACACTCTAATTATCCTTGTTTGTCTGTGGTAATGGTTATTCCTCAGGACAAATCTGTATGCCTTAAAATAGAAACCCCATTTTATTTTACAGGTGTAGTCTATAGTCTGCATTGTTTGCGAATTCATAGTCAGTAGTAATAGAGACTTGGAGGAGAAATATTGCTACTAGTGAGTAGTATTTGGTGGGTCAGAGGAAATGCAGAAACTGTTCTTTAGAACATCCATTCTGAATAGAGAACAAGAAGAATGTAGTGGATTTCACTGGTCTTAAACCTATCTTCAGTTTTGTTGTATTTTGATTTTTTTTTCCTCAAGCAACTTGTATTTGTTTTTCCTCTATTTCTTCAAATACTCTTTTAATTTGTACATGAAATTGATAAATTAAAATTCCTGCTAATATTTTTGGAGCAAATGTCAAAACTGAGCTGCTTAATATGAGGTAAATTACAGAAGATATCAAAAGTCAGAGAAGATCTTTTAACTAGATGTAGCCTCTTAAGCCACGGTCACAAATTGTCCACAGTTTCTTGTAATCTATGGGTAGTTGGTACTGAACAGTATGTCAGATAACACTTTTTTCTGGAAAACATCGAAATTTTATTACTTGGGTATTAAGGAAGTGGAATGGATGCTCTAATGAGTAATGCTCTTGTTGATGTTTTTGTAAGGTTTGATATCGTTGGACTTTCTCCAGATTCACAGGAAGATGAAGCTGGGATCAAGCAGGCGGCAGAGAATGGTAGGCTTAGGAATAATTTTATTAGAAATACTTCCATGTATTCTTAAAAATTAATTATCAGTCTGAAACAGGGTTTCCAAAAGTATATGTGTATTGTGTTGTCACTGACCAAACTTCTGCTAAACACATTGTTTGGTTGGTTGGCTATTTTAACTTTATTTATAAGTAGGGTAATCAACAATATGAACACTTCATACTCTCAAATATAAAATGTACATGGAAACCAGTGCATTTTATTTTAAGAGCTTTGAAGTAGCACAACAGGTTAGAGGTGTATGAGCATCCACTTGTGTTGCTTTTACTTAGAAGGGGATACTGTCTTCCCAGCAGTGGGGCTTTTGCAAGACTTGGTTGTTTTTATCTTTGATACAGCGGCACTGAAGATTCTTATTTTCCTTTATATATTTTGATACTTTATAACATTTATCAGACTAGATTTTCCTTTCACTAACTTTCTGTTGTTGCCCAGAAGAAGGTATCTTTCTAGAGAATGGACTGGATTTTAACTACTGGCCTTTATGTTGCAGTTAAAGCACTGATAGATCAAGAAGTGAAAAATGGAATTCCTTCTAATCGAATTATTCTAGGAGGCTTTTCTCAGGTAAGGTATGATTGGAAAGAGCTGTGACTTTTTTCTAGGGAAGTAACCTACCTTTCTTAATAAGGGAAAGCAGGCAATTGAATTGAAAAGGACTGATATTAGATGTCTCTGAAACTTTAAGGTGTCAATTTTCCTTTGCTTAAACAAATGAATTTTTTTAGTTTTATGCACTGGGGAATGAAAATGCAAATGTAAAAAAGTTCTAACATTAGTAGTCTATTTAAAATTATGCACATAAAGTACATAGTTTTGCTTGACAATCTCGATAGTATTTTTAATTTAATTTGATAGATAGTTGGTGGTCTGCATTTATTTGGGAAATTTTTCCCTTCATACTTACAAGGCATCTGTGGTATGTAGGTTAGATTCATTGGTCCATACATCAACCCCCCAGCCTACATGCAAATAAATTTAAATACAAAAGTAGCGGTAATATTATTCTGTGCTTGATTTTTTTTTTCCCACAGCTGTTAGTTACAGTAAATTTGCTGCTTTACTTTTGAATTCACCACGTGGTCTTGGAGGGGAGGAGAAAAAGCAAAACAAATGTTGTACATCAACACTGGTTTTAGTGTTGGTCCTAGGGAAGGATAGATTGGAATAGAGAAAGACCTTTAAAGGAGGAATCAGATCTTGAAACAAGCATTAAAAGGGACATTACAGTCACCATTCTAATACTTATGCCTCTTATTCTTAGGGAGGTGCTTTATCATTGTATACAGCTCTTACAACACATCAAAAATTAGCAGGTGTTGTAGCCCTCAGCTGTTGGCTTCCTCTACGGGCCTCTTTTCCTCAGGTATTTATATTTCTTTCCTAAGATAATTTGCATTTTTGGGGAATGAGTAGATCTGACTGTTGTATCTCGTGCAGGAATTAGAGGCCATTGGTATTACTGGATATTGACAGTCATTTGATAACTTGGAAGTTTTTAAAATAGGGCCCCAGATGTTCAGATTTTGCTAAGTAGAATGAATAAACACTCAGTAGTTACCTCTGCTTTAAACAACAGTCTTAGAAAATTTAAAGGATATGCCAAATTTTCCCTGAAGATTGTATTTTTAACTTCCATTTGTTCCATCTGCAAGGCCCTGTCTTATCAGAGACTGAGTAGTTGAAAAAAGTTTCAGGTTTTTTACTTGGCCTGAAATCATGTTCTTCTGTTCAGAAGTTTTTTGCCAAAATTTTATTTGCAGGTCTTTGAGCTTAGTGTGCTGTCAGATACAGAACTTACTTCATGAGGAACTTGCAGAGTATGCATTGCATTTTCCCCCTTTCAGAATTCAACTTAATTGGTTATTTTATTTCAGAGGTGTTAGCCTTATCTCCACTTAGTCTTTCCTTCTCTTCCTCTGTCTAATTCCACCCCTACCAGGGCCCTATCAGTGGTGTCAACAAGGAGATTCCTGTTCTTCAGTGCCACGGGGACTGTGACCCTCTGGTTCCTTTAATGTTTGGTTCCCTCACAGTTGAGAAGCTAAAGAGTATGATAAATCCAGCCAATGTAACCTTCAAGACTTATGCTGGCATGATGCATAGTTCATCTATTGAGGTAATTTTCTTAATATACAATGTTTTAGCTGGGTCTAGTTAATACTTTTCCTTCTAAACAAATATCTATAGGGGATTTTTTTGTGTGTAGGGGGAGTTAGTTTTTTGTTGGTTTGTTTGGGGTTCTTTTTCCAATAACAAGTGCTTTATACTAAAAAAGCATCCAAACCAAAAATTGATATGACTGGTAATAACTTCCTCATAAGGTAGTATTTTTGAGACTAGGCTACTTGATCTAGGAAATGCTCTTTTTTCCCGCCAAATTTTCATCATTTGCTTACTAACTAAAAAAAAAAAACCAAAACACAAAAAAACCCCAAGCATAAATCCAACATAGTATTTTGGCAAGAAGAATCCTGGTAGTTCTATGGATGGAGGCATGGAAGGAGTACGGAAGGTGGGCTGACCCTATGGAAGATGCTGCCTCATAACCTATATTTATGATTGTGGCTTAGCAAGCAGCTGAGCTGATGTAATAACTTGCTGCTGCCAGAAAGGAGTGGACTAGTTCCCTCTGCTCATGACCTTGTGGCCCTCTTTTCCTCCTTGCCTTGGCTCTGGAGCTGATCAGAAACCTTCTTGAACCATTTGAACTTGCTGAAATGGCAAAAGCTGCCAGCTTCAGTTTTTGCAGCTGTAGTGAGCTGAAGCATCAGAACTCACACAAAGTAAGTGATATGAGAAAGAAACAGAAGAGGAGGTGAGGAATAGATGTGCATTTATCAGCGTTTGTAACATTTTAATTGGGATTGTTACAGCTTGAGGGAAGTTTACCTTTGGACAACCTCTTTGGGATATTTGCACAAGTAGTATTGCTTTTAGACAGTATATATATTGCTGAACTGTTGCACAAATATATTAGTAATGTGCTCGTGCAACAATGACTTAATTAAAAAAAATCAGCATGGTTTAGTTTTCCAGTCTAGTTGCCTGCTTTGTATTTCCTTAAGGAAGGAAGCATTGTGAAGATGAAACTGAATAGTTAGGAGGAGGAGCTGCTGGCTTTTCATGCTGCTGCTAACTTGAAAAAAAGTTAAAATATACACATGTCTATGGCTTTAGCTGCATTCACATCTGATCTGTGCTCAGCCTAGTGCTATTCAGATCACTTGATGATTAATATGTAGCTTGCCTGCTCAACTTCAGAGAGAGAAAAAGCAGTGTTTGCTCTTCAGCTTCTGAGTGCATAGTGCCTTGAAGAGACTTCTCAGCCTTGACTTGCATGCAAAGTGGTGCAATTTTATCAAGTAACTAATTACCCAGTATTTGTAGCCCAGCTGCTCATCATAACTGAAATGTTGAAAAAAGATTTAGTGGAGCTGAATATATTGTAGTAGAGAACTTCAACTAACACATGGTTTTATCTTTAAACAGGAGATGATGGATGTAAAACAGTTCATAGACAAACATCTACCTCCCGTAGACTGAACCGTTCTGTGAGAAGCCTTCTATATAAATACACCAGCATCAACTGTGGTAGAGTGTTAATCTTTTCATATGCCTGATAGGAAGCATTATTTCTATACCTGCAGTGTTACTACTGTGTTGCAAATTTATACTTAGGATGAGGATTAAATAATGCAAATGTACAAGAAACTATAATCTTTTTATCACCCACTGATAGGAACTGTATGAATGAGGGAACTAGATAACAATGACAAAATGTATTTTAAGATGTCTGATTTTTTTTTCTTGATTGCAGAATTTTAAACTATTGGGACAAGTAATGAAAAACTAAATTTAAGTGAGCAAAATAGATGTGACCAGTTTAGTTTTACTTGAGACATGATTTGTTCTTAATACTGAAAACATATCACAACATTTATGTAATTAATGCATAAAGGACAGAACATGGAACACAGTGGGCATAAAGTACACAAGATGGAGTAGGGTGGTCATATGATGGTAGAATAAAGGCTGCCAAGGATACAGCTTTAAAAATTATGTGTTAATTTTTTAACAGTAAAGGAGAATTGTTCTATAGTGGCTAGAAGTCAGCAGAGATATTTCTTATATTTAAACCACCTCAACTTGAAGCTGATCACATAGGTAGATAACTATGGAAATTCCAAAGGGATTAATTCCTTGTTAGATAGTTGTTTGTTGCTTTTTGTCTGTCTTTTTTTTTTTTTTAATTTGTTGCAAATGTTGACTTGGAACAGAATTCTGAAGACCTGCATAAGATTAATCTGAGTTTCATTTAAAAAATTGGTTTTTGCATACTGAGAAATTTGTCTTATGCCTTAGTAGTTGTACCTTTCATTTATTTATATTTGCAGAATATGGTTTCAATTTTTTTGTCTGCTTTGGAATAACTTGTTGAAAATAACACAGCTGCATAGTTCTGTGTATTGCTGAACTCTCATCTGTCACACACACTAACTTATTTGAAGTTTTTTTAATAGAAATGGAAATGCAATTTGGACATAACTTTAAATCGATGCTATGAGATGATACCACATAGTACTTTCTCTTAGTGCATGTTGAGACTTGATTTTTTTCTGAAAAGGAACAAAGCATTTTATTTTTGAATCTATCCTTGTACATTTCCCTAGATCAGTGTAGCCTAGGAATATGAAGACATACCATGGAAAAAAAAATAGATCTACAAGATACAGAATGTTTCTTCTTTCAGAAGCTTAAAATTGTAGAATGCACTGAGTTACAGGAATTGATGCACACTCAATAGCTTTATGCAGTTAAGAGCCATAATTTACTTCTGGAAACTGCTCTTCTTCTGTAGAGCTCAGAGGCTGTCACCACACTGAGAATGCTTAAAATAATGCACTATACGTTTTACTACATGATATGCTGCATAACCATGTACTATGGTATGTTTTCAGTCAAAGAATATTCCTATTTTGAATGCATCTATTGTGACAGCACTGTGCTTCATACCTGCATTTAAGAGACATTTTTCTCCCAGTTTAATCAAGGGGTCATCTTACACTGAGTATGGATTTATATCTGAGGCATATACCAGTACAAGTACGTAAGTGGAGAATTACACCTTTATATCCCTTCTTAAACAATGCTGATGCCAGAGATTTGACTTGTCTACCTAGTGAGAGTTCTCAGTTTTCAGTGCTTTTTTTTTTCATATATATTGTACTGCTTTTTTACAAAGGTATTTTTCTTTTCTAATCCAGTTGCTCTGGATTATTAGACATCTCTTGATATGTGAAATTGAAAAGGAGTTTTTTTCCTAAATGGTAATGAAATAGTTTTAGATACTTCATCTGTGTAGTTATGGGGGCATGTTTATTAACTTTGAAGTTTAATTAGTCATTTTTCTCAGTCACTCTCTTCTATAGATCTGCCAATTTGCTTTCAGTTAATTTAGTTCACAGAAGAAACCATAATATTCTCATTGTAGTTCTGCCAAAGTTCTCCTGACAAAGCAATATGTTCTAGCTTGGAGTCATTCCCAAATTGCATTAGCTAATCTTGCAGTCCTGCTGAGTTGCAGTTTTGATAGGCAAACTATATGTTATTCTCCAAGTTCTTAGATTTGTCTTCATTCCCCTATTGTCTACATAATTCCCTGAATATTGGCTTGTTTCCAAAGCTTACAATTTTTCTTTTATTACATTAATGTTCTCTTTGTAGATTTGTTGATAATGCTGTTCAGCTATCTTATGCACACAGTCAATTAGAAGTTATTTCACATATTCCTCCTTCTGTAAGAATTACAAAAGTATTTTCTGAGGTGTTAAAATGAGATTAGTCCTAGCTTTGATCCATGTTAGCTTCCTAACACTTCCTTCAGTTTGATGGACTGTTTACAGCTTGTGGTCAAGTTCTAGCAGCTATGCATTCTAATCCAAGTCAGCTTCAACTGTCATCGTTGTGCTGCTTTCATGTTTTTCTAGAAACTTTGTTTGTTTGTTAACTTTGTTCAAATGTTCAGTTATCATAAACAGATTCTTTTTCATCCTGTTCATTTTGTATTTGCTTTGTCTACAAAGAGCTGTGTTACCAAAGTACATGTTTTCACTTACTCTGAATTTCTATATTCTAGGAAGAATTCTTTGGTTTTTTTCAGGAGTGTATGTTTATGTTGTAGTTGGGGATTGTTAAAGTACCCAGAACCTAGAGGAAACTTCAAGTCTGTGTCTTGTCTCTTCCTGTATTATAGTGTGTATCTTGAGCTCTTGTCTTTTGTAACTTTCCAGCTGGTTTGAAAGCTTTGTGATGATCTTGTAGCTGAACTTCTTCACTGCCATAAGTGATTTGATGCTGGGATTGTTGTCAAAATGTATATGCATTGGGCTGAATGATAACTCAGTCTGGTTGGGGGAGTTTTCATAGTATTCTATTAAAATGGTGAAGGTGGACTGTCAGTGTTCCAAATATGAATGTCCTATCAATGAATGTCCTACAATTTGAAACCGTCCAATAAAGAAGTTTATTTTTTGCAATGTTAGACTTTCTACCAAAGCAGATGATGTTTGTCAAACCTGTGAAAGCACTGACATGAAAATACCTTGCTTACAGATCAGTGTTTCAATGGGTCTCTAACTCTCCAATATGTTCTTAATTTTGAAGTGGTACTTAAATTTGACTGCAGTTTTGTGCAATCAGAAGTCTGACTTCTTGTTGGAGTATGTTACCCACTTTTTAATAAACACATTGAGTTATGTATTGCAAGCCAAATCTTCCAGCCGTTCTTGAGGTAAACCTGTACTGGGGCCTGTACTGTGGTGAGGGCTGTATGATTTGGTCTCTTCCTACTTCTTGCGTGATTACAACACAGTAGATTGGTAAAAGTACTGTACACTGTAATTGGTATTAGAACTGTTAATTAAAAGATATTCTCTCTGATGGATTATACTGCACTTCATTGAAATCATTTGGATGCATCTTTTATGTAGATGTGGTATTTGGGTTGATGGATATGATAAACCTAATAAGATGTTAATGAAGCTGTATGTACAAGGCTCATGTACCTTAAATTTTATAAAGAAATACTGAACCTTTACTCTTTGTGCTATGAATTATAAGCTATTTATATTTTACATAAACATCTAAGATGTAATTTACTTTATTTTACTGATTTTTTTTCTATGATTAGGGATCTTAACTTTGTAAATTGTTTCCATAGTAGGGAAAATGTAAAAACTCTCCCTTTTTTATCATTTTGAAATAAATTTCAATCAGTGTTTGGGCAAGTACTAAAGACTTTTTTCCATGCTTACCTGAAAGGAGTTGAGCTTTGGTGTGCTGTGAAACAGACACTCTAGGGGCTTCTTGCAAATATATTGCATGGTAATGTATGCATGATACTTTAATACAGAAAAGTGGTGATTGGTAGTTACTGAAAAGAAAATCCCTTACCAAGTTTTGTTTTGCTATGTTTTTCAGAGAATGCTGGGGGTTTTTTTTCATATTCTGGGTTAATTTTATTTTTTTCCCTGAAATTTGCAGTAATTTTGAAAGGTAGAAGAAGTTAAGATATTTTCTAGTAAATTTATTTTAGGACAATGAAGAGCCAAAGTCTTTTCACTCTGTATTGCAACACCTTTCTCTGGGGCTTCTGTGGAGTCAGGGAGGCTTTGAAGTCTTATTGAGTTTGGCATCCCTAAACAGATTTGTTAAAGAAACAAACTGCCGAGTCAGGAGTTACATGCTCTAAATTTAATATTTGAGGGTGATCAATGGTATACATAGTGCAGAGCACTTTAGAGAAAACTTGAAATTATCTGGGAAGAGAGGGAATATATGGTGAGGAAGTTCACGCATTTATGGGAATGCATGATAGATGCAGTGCGGTATGAGAACTTGAGTCTAAGAATAGCTAGTAATAATAAAGATGCAGTACTGCACAGAGTAATCTGGCAGTTTATATTTTATGAAAAATGTTTTGAGTAATGTTCAGTTTCTATTTGCTTTCAGCCCTGGCATCTCTGGTAAGACAATTGTAAGGAGAAACACTGCCTAAAATTAGCACAGTAAAAAAGCCCCCAGACAACACAATATAGTATTGTATTAAACTTCATTAAATACAGTATGAGAACAGTGGTGTAAGTGAAGGTGCCTAAGAAGTTTTCAGCATGTCTGTTGGTTAACTTGGAAATGTGATTCTTTGAAGACAAATAGCTGTAGAACAGATTCCCCCTCCCTTTTTTTATTGCCTTTTTATTGCTCACCACTGTCATGTTACCACCATTTGCCTTTGGGATAACAGGTTTTATTAATTCTCTTTGAGTTGAACAAGTGCTGTTGATGTAGCTGATTTAAATAAACTACTTCTATAATTTAATGGACAGCCACAAAGTGAATCAGTAGATCATGTTTTTCTCTCAGTACCAATTACTAGAAAAAAGCAACCCATTGCCTCCTTTTTATATCTGTAAAACAAAACTTCCAGCCAGTTTGCTGAGATGTGGGGAACTTGCTTCAGGCCTCTAAGTAGGTGATTTAGCTTCTTTGTGTGGAGGAGATGATTTCCCTCAGGGATTGTTCAAGGTTCTTTTTTTAAAGGGCTACTTCTTTGCATTAGCAGATGGAGTCTAAAAGTTGGAGTCTACGTGTTCCGTGCTTGTGAATACAAGGGAACTCTTAAAAGTAGGTTGTGCTTGAAAGAAATTTCTAGCTATGTTGTAATATTTAAAATTATTGGAGGGGGTCTTTAAAAGGCTTAAGTATTGTCAGTCTGTATAGGAAAAAACTAGCCACAGAGTAGAGAAGTCCAACAATGTGAACTTAAAAAGTCCCCAAAATGTTTTCTTAGTTGTTTTTTTAATATTTAAATGCCTCACATTACTGCTTCTAAGTTAAAAAAAATGCAAAAACATTTTGGAAATGTAAATAATGTAACATTTTGGAAAAGTAAATAAAAAACCTCCAACACATCTGTTGAATAACCAAAGAACAACTTGATCCAGATAGTACTGTTTCAGAAATTTTTGAGGCAAGTCTTGTCATTATGAGGGATTGGAGCTTCTGTTTGCTACAGCTCCTCTTAGGTGTCTGTGATGGGACTCATGTCCTCTTGCTCTGCAAAGGTTGGGAACCATTTGAGATCCTGTTTTGGTAGATCTTCATCATTGTACTGAGGGTTCAGATGAAGAGGAGAGGGGTAATGGATATGACACGTCGTTACATAAAACCTTTTGCAATGCTGTTAGTGTTGGATTTGGCGTAGTTGTGTTGGCACCTGATTAGAGAAGCTCTTTCCATACAGAATGTTAGTCCTGAAAATGGAGGATTTTAAGTGCCTTGATAGCGGTTCAGAGATCCTTCCCTACAAATTTTGTGTGTGCTCCTTCTTGGCCCTTCTGCCCTAAATTACTGAAGATGCTGTTTGGCATCAAATGAAACTAGTCGGTAAAAATCCACATTGTTTCACTTGTGTGCTCTTTTAAGAGGGCCATCTCTGCCTATTAAGTCTTAGTGTTGTTGAAGGTCCTGTGATCCAGCAAATGAGGCTGTAGCAAGTTGGAACAGGCTCTTTGCATGAGAACCATGTGATTTCAGGATGATACCTTTTAGAAAATGTTGCAAAAGGGTAGTGAGAATATGCCATAACAGGTAAATGCAGTGCAACAAACTGTGTTATTTCTTCTTTCTAATGGGGTTAATTTAGGACAAAGAAGCTCTAAGCAGAAAGGAAAAGGTTGCATTGTTTGATTTCTGCTTGGTCTCTCTCCTACTGTTCTTCAGACTTACAGTGGCATGTTATAGAGGAGTTTGATGCTGTACAAAGCTACTTACTTTAGAAACAGCTCAAAGAGAACAAGCTGTGTTTCTTTTCAATAAAGAATTGCTATTTCTGAGCATGATAGAACATGCTCAGAGTCTGGTTAGAACTGGTTCAGTTAATTGACCACACTCTGATATTGTAGCATCCAATACAAATAACATGAGCTGAACTTTATTTTCTTTTAATGCATCTATTTGCAAAGAAAAGGATATGCATTACCATCTGGTTAGTCGTTCATTTCTCTACTGAAATATTTCTCTGATGCTGCTTTTATAAGTTTAGATGTTAAAAAAGCATGATGTGCTTTCCCTTTGCAGACCTGCAGCAGCAGGCCTTTTGTAAGTGCTATCATAGCATTTCATTTACAGTGACCATGTCCTCACCTGATATATTTTGATGTTAATAGATTTCATCTTCATCTTTTAACTCATTCTGTGGCATCTGCCTACATCATTCCATGCATTTCCAATGAAAGTGTTGAACTGTATTTATAAAGGAAATGATGAAAAAGGCTGGAAGACTTAAATCTGGAACTTAAATATTTTTTAAAGCAACAACACTGACTGATTTGAGGCTTCTAGTTTTCTGATTGTGTTATACCTGATCTTTCACCTGCTGTTGGACATGTACAAGCTTTTTAACTGTGTAGTGTAGCAGTAGCTCTCAGCTTCTCAGACACTGTGTGTTGCTTTTATCAGTAGTGTGAGTGTGGCTTAACACCTTAAAATTCACTTAAGGTGCTAGCTTCAGGTTAAATACCGGTGTTGATTATTACAGGTACTAGGTTACTACATCTCGACAAAATGGAATTAAACCGGAGCTGGCACAAACCCTGAAATGTTGTGAGAAGCGCTGCTATTTTGTGTTCTCAGCCAAATCTGTCCCTGAAAGGATAAGTTACTCTTTTCCTTAAGAAAACATTCCTTTGTGGGGTTTTTTTGTTGTTGTTTTTGTTGTTTCTTTCTGGTCAAAACAAACGAAAAAACTGCAGACAAAATTTCTCTATGTTTGTCCAGTTCCTGTCCCAGACCTAAACTGTGGGAAGATCCTACGTGGGTGCAAAATAATTTTAATTGTTTCTAATGTGTCTGTCTGTGTGCAGGCCTTTCAAGTGGGACAACCGTTGTGTGCGTTGAGCAGGATGTAGGAGTGCCTGAAAACCACCCCTCTCTGAAAGGCTTCCAAGCACAAGACGGTCCTGCTGCCAAGTGTGTGGCAGATAAACATGGACAGTTCTTGCCATAGTGGCTTCCTGGAGTGTTGTTCAGGGAAAACCCTCCCTCATCTCTTCTCCAAAATCTACCTGTTTTACAGTCCTCAGTTTACAACTGGGGCATCCACAGCATTCAGCTGCTTGCTAATAATAGATTTGAGCTGCTGTATAAGCCCCCTCCTGGATCTTAGTAGGGGATAATCTTTCTGTAACCTTTCAGCTATGCCTCCTGTTTTCGTGAAGTAAACACTCCCGTTTTACAGCGAAAATGGCTTAATGGTGCTGCTCTCAACCACAGATGGTGGTAACAAGGCAGTACAGCTCAGCTGAAGAACAGAACTTCATGGGTGAGGTGCAGCAGCATCAATACTTGGCATTTTATACATGTGATGTGTCCCACTGGAGCACACACGAGATGCAGTCTGTCTGTAAGGCTTGGGAGCACTGTAGCACTGCACCCTGTGATTGATGCTCGGCCAGTGCAAAAGTTAATCTCCAGCTCTGTTTTAGTGACTGTTGAGGCTTAAAGCCTCAGTCCTGGCACAGGTAAGGGGGGTGTGGCTGCCACAGTAGCTCCTGGATGGTTGGACAGGGAAGTTTTCTTGGGAGATAAAAGTTCAGAGTCGGTGTCAAACTTATTCGAAGATGACAAATTGAAACCTTCACTGCATTTCATATGAAACCAACTCCATAGGGGTAGACTTGAAAAAGACCCAATCCAAACAAAAACCCAACAACAGCCTTTTCTGTTCAGGGGAAGAGGGACGGATAACATCGAGTATCTGCTGTCATTCTCTGCCCTCCGCAGCCGCAGAGAAGCTTAGCCATGGGAACGAGAGAACCGGGGGCACGGTCCTGGTCAGGAGCCGAGACTGGGGGCTGCAGAGGGCGAGGGATTCACAGAACCACGGACTATCCCGAGCCGGAGGGATCCATCCAGGATCATTGGCGTCCATCTCCCGGCCCTGCACAGGCTGCCCCCGGAGTCCCACCCTCGTACTCGAGCCCCGTTCCCGGGGCCGGGACATTCCCGCTTCCCGGGGCCGCCGCCCCGCCCGGCCCCGCCCCTGCTCTCGGCGCGCGGCAGCGCTGCCTGGCTCCCGCGCGCGGCGCTCGATGCGCGCTGCCTG
>VXBA01004918.1:155054-206382 GCA_013399895.1 Serilophus lunatus
GGCCCCGCGCTCCCTCCTGGCAGCGGGGCCCGGGCCTTTGCCCTGCGCGCCGGCGGGAGCCCCCGCGGGGCTGCGGCCGCTCCGCCCGTGCCCGTGTCCCTGTGTGTGCCCCAGTGTCTGTCCCCATGTGTCCCTGTGTGTGTGCCCCTGCCCTCGGCGCGGAGGAGGTTCCCGGCCGTGCCCCGGGTCCCGCGGTGCCGGGGGGGTCCCAGTGCGGGCGGTGGCGGCGCTCGGGGGCCAGAGGTTTGTGCGGGATGCGCCGAGTGAGGCACAGGGATGAAGGAACGAAGGTGCCGAGCCCGGCTGCGGGCAGAGGTGTGGGCTTCAGAAACGGGCGGGGAACGCGGGCTTCTTCCTTGCTGCTTTTTCTTTAACCTCAAACACTTTGTTTGTATTAAAGCGGAGAGTAACTTGTGTCTTGGAACGTAGGTACGATATTAATCGTTAAGCAGAGTTTAGGAAGCTGAACTAAAGTTTAATTGCTACGTATGTCCTTCGTACAGACCTTGGGTAACACGCCGTGTTTGTACTGTCTCTACAAACACATACAAGCGAGTAAGATCAGAGTGTACAGCAACAGCCAAATATCTGGTTCTGGTTAGACAGAAAATAGCATGTAAGTAAATTGTCAGCTCTGCTTATTACTTCTTTATGGGGTGGGAGCATTGTTATTCTCTGGAAATTTGTATATTTGTAGTCGTTCTTCCTGCAAACTACTATTAGAATCTGAAAAATCGAGGGCTTTTTTATGTTGTGATAGTACATTAAATGGTTAATAATAGTGATAGTTCTGGACTCAGCAGGATGGAATTCCATGTTATGAGTAAAGTGTTTTTGTTATTTAATACGGGAAAGTATAAATAGTGTTTTTAATAAGATTTGCCTATTTATAGAAATACTGATTACGTTAAACCGATAGAATTCCTTTAGTTCAGAATACAAACAAAGATATTGCAAGGACACACAAGCCATGCTTTGAAGTCCTTGATATTCCACAATATTGGACTGTTTAGCTCTGGTAGATTTGAGCCCTCTAATGATACATTGTGATGGCAGGAACCTTGTCTAGTGGAAAGAATTTTTTTATGACTGACATTTATTAATTAATTTTTTCTCCTTTTTTTGTGTTCTCCATGTTTGTCTCACGTTCTCAAAAATTGAAGTGATGGCTATTTCTTATGAGGTGTTGAAAGGGTGAAAACAAACTGACTGTGCAATGTTTAAATATTGTGCTAACGAGAACGAGAAAGGGCAGCCAGTTCAATGTTATCTCTAAAACTTCCGAGGGCAGAAAGAAAGCGAGAGTTCCCAGGTAATGTGGAACAACTGTTGGTCCTGGGGAGTAGGGATGCTGCAGGTGACTGACTGCAGGATATTTCTCTGTTATCTGGGAGGCTTAGAAGTTGGGAAAAAATTCCCAGCAGGAGCTGGGGATGTGTATTCACGCCCCAGTGTGTGTGACCTGATTAACTCTCATTTCTCTGGGGTCAGGACAGCGCAGCTCTGACCTGTGCACAGCTGGGCCTTGGTTCTCAGCTCTGTCCCGGGAGCAGAAGGAGCTCTGGCAGAGGCACTTGTGCCTTTGTGCTGTGTTGGACCAGAGCTCACTTGCCCCAGCTCGTTCCTGCACACTGGTGGCTCCCTTTGGACTCTGATGTACCTCCTGAGGTGCTTGAGCTGCTGCCGTGGCTAGGAGGGGAGATGTGACAGTTCGTTTAAAGCACGTGTGTGTTCCATGATAAAACCCCTGGCTGTGTGATGGGGGGGAGGGGGAGGGGGGTGCCGTGGTATTTAACACAATGAAATATTGTGTTAAATCACCTTTAACTGCACCATGTTATTTCCCACCTCATTCTGCCCTGCAGTTAAAATGCTGTCTTTAGCAAAATCATTAAGGTTAATTTCTGTGAAGATTTACTTCGGTGTCTCACGGAGATAAAGAAGAATTAAGAGATGCGTTCTTACACAAGGAGCCACTGGACTGGGATGCCCTTGACATCTTGTATTCCTTTCTTCATTTTTACTCATTAAGAACAGGTATTTGGTCTGTCTCTGGATGAGAACGATTTGGTGAAACCCATCAATAATAAAGTGAAAAAGAAAGCTTTGGTACCTTTTCACTCTGAAGTTGTCGGGACTCAGATGGCAAGAGATGCTTCATCTCTCCTACCAAAGGTGACGGTGGCTTGTGGCAAACACTCCGTGGCATTCCTTTTGCTGAGTTGAAAAGGCAGGCCATGCAGACACCCTTTCTGAGTCAGACTCTGTCATTGACTAAGGATTTAATTGTAGCTGCACAGATGTCACAACTATTTTAGTGAAGGGATATATGCACTTCTTCTGTTTTGAAGGAGTGAATAATAGCGGGATGGAGTATTTAATGGTGGTGAGACGCATATTTCTGCTGTTGCTTCAAATGGAAATGGCTATTACTCCTCCTTCAGTGTATCTGTGAGTGGATTAAAAGCTGCAGTGTCTTCCTTAAAGCTTTTGTTGTAGGTAAGGACACTTTACTGTCATTAAGCTGCTGTAATGAATAGGTGTGAGAAAGAAGGCTGCACCCATGGATTAAAAAATATCAAGAAGGAGTTGAGTAAGTTTAAAGAAGAACTTGTAAAATCATCTGTGTTATTAAATGTTTGCTTCCTTAAGTAGAACAGAATGATAACTTGGTAGCTCTGTCTTCAAAAATGCACTCCATTTTCTATTGCCCGAAGCACAGCTTGAAAATACAACATAGAACAGCATTCTGTGGTGTTATGATCTGATCAATTGAGAGAAGCTGAGAGGAGTAATCTGCTAAATCTGCATGAAGCTGACTTCTGTTAGTTTAAGTAACAAGGTAAACAGGAAGGCAGCCAACTTGATACCAAGGGGCATTGCCTTTCATTTGCTGTAAAGTTATAGAAATGCCTTTCAAAAAGCATTTATAATAATCATCTCAGTGGTTCGGAGTTTTTTTAAATAGAGAAGTCTTGTATTAGGAAAAAAAGGAATTGCGAGTTGCACTGTGCAGCTTCCACTTTGGTTCTGAGAAAAAGAGAGCATTTTACTCTTATGCTAAAAAATGTGTTATAAAATTGTGTGTAGTTGATGTGAGTTTAAACTCAATTTAATTTTAAAGCATCTAAATCTTGGTGGGCAACGTAATCGATTAGAGAATTGTGAAGGCTTAAAAGGTATTAGTTCATTAGAAATTTTGATAATTTGGTACAGAAACTAGTATCAAGTGTATAAAATGTAGCATCTGTTAACCTGGATTTGGTTTTGTTTGTTTTACTTGTTGCATGGCTCGTTAACCTCCTATGTATCAAGTTACTAGTCTTGGAAAATGTTTACTCTGGGAATAATAAAATTGTTTTGGCATGTACAGTTGGAAAGGGGATATAACAAAGGCAAAAAAATTTTGGCTAGACTGTATTTCTAAGATGAAGAGAGTGCTGCTTTTCATTACAGTGTCATTTTCTTGCTGAAATTACAGGCTACAATAACCCACGTCGTTTGAAATTACTGTGTGTAGTTTGCCAATAACTTGATTAGTTTGGAAATAAGTGTTATCAGATTATATTTCTGGAAATGGCACATTGACTTCTGTCATTAGTTTTGTTTTGTCTAAGAAGATTTTCTTGAATTTGTTTTGTAACAGTAAAGAAAATTAACTTGCTTTACTTGGATCTGTGTTTGCACAGCAGAAACCACATTTATGGCTGTTTAGAGAAAGAAATGGTTTCGTGTGTTAATTTAGCACTTGGAAACAGCATGACATTTCTCAGTCTTGCATCATTGCTGCTAAAATTCATGGTTAAAACTGGAGAAGTTTTGTATGTCATGAATAGAAGTTAAATAAGGCTTTTTGTTATCATGACAAAATAGTAAAACATGAGTTTTATAAGTGAATTGAATTTATGTGAGGTGGGAATTAGTGGGAAATGTTTGTTTAAAAAACGGAGGTTGTAGCAGACATTTAAAGGTGTTCAAATGTGTGTTTCTGTGGCGGTGACAGAAGTTTCATCTTTCATCCTCTTGGTGTTTTTTTACTTGCTGTCCTTAGTGGTTCCTTTGTAAGTCCTACAGATGCAGCAGCAGCAGATTTCCAATTTGCAGTTTACTTGCAACAAGTGTCATATTGGAAGTTGATTAGGGAGAATTTGAAAATAAAGGCAAGCAAAATGCAAAACCAGATAGAATGAGTTGAGAGAGAAGTAAGGACAGAAAAAGGGATCCAATTACAAAGATCTGCAAGATGGAAATTTTGTGGAATTTATTTCCAAACCTCAAAGAGAAAGAAAAAAGTGGAAAGGAAATGAATGGAGCCTGAGTAGAACGGGCTCTGAGATGCAAAGGCAGGTGCTTTCTTGGTGTTCATAGCTCAGGGGTTCAGCACCACACACAGTTGAGTAACAGCCCAATCATCTCAGCCTTTAGGAGGTTTGTATGGTCTGACAACCCACGTGCACTGTAAGAAGTGGATGATGCACAGCTTTGCTGAAAAAGAGGTAGTAAATCTTTAAGGTTGCAAAGGTTTGAGAATTATGGAGCTCATGTTTATGAGTTTATTTTTTTAAAGTAAGCCAACAGCTAAGGAATTGTTAGTCAGAGAAGCTCTGTTCAGAATTTATTAATGCCTGATAGTACAGGCTCTGGAATTGACTCATCTATCTAGAAAGTTGCTGCTTACACGAAATTAATTAGTACCTTTCATTATGATCTTAGGTCTTAGCTGAGGAAAAAGAAAAGCCCACGGTGTGTGGCTTTACCACCCCACTGCAGATACAGTTAAGAATTATGTCTCTATATCGTTTTTTAATGCATTTATATATATATATATGAAATATTTATATGTAATTGATGGACTGTGCAGAGCTTCTCAACTCCAAGTTCTTGTGCTAAAACAGGTGTGCTTGTTCTAAACTGTAAGTTGCTGCTGTTGTCTACATCGTTTCTGATGCTGTTAAGTGAAGTAGCCTTGAGGATGTGTGTTGGTAGTAACTGACAGAATGCTTTGACCTGCATTTGAGTTATATGGAGTAGAACTTCCCTACTCTTTGAGTGAATACTTTGGTTTTCGAGTCAAGGCCTGTTAAAGTTTAGATTTTGTGAAGCAGGACGTTTGTTTTGTGGATAACTTGAGAACTGATGGTTTGAATCCAATCTGTGACCTTGAAGACAGATAAGAGTATGTTGTTGACATTGAATCTGAAGTTTCTGATTGCTACCAAGTTGACTTTTTTCTTCTTTTTTTTTTTTCCAGGCTGGAGCTCTGGATTTATTGAAGGAGCTTAAGAATATTCCCATGACCCTTGAGTTGTTACAGGTAGGATTTTCTCATTGTTATGTTACAAATACTAGCTCCATAATGATCATTGTGGAGCAGCAAATTTGTAAGAGGGTTGTGCTATTGAAGTAGATTTCTAGGTAAAAAGTCCTTGGAAGCATCAGTTTCGTCATGGTAAAATAGTCTTAATTCACCCTAATTTAGGGCATTTAAGTGTTTTCTTTTAGTAGCAAGGTCTTAAAACTTTCTGTTTAAGTTGAGAGTAGTGAATTTTGTGATGGGCAGTGGGAAAGAGCTACTTATGAATTTACCTTCCATGAATGAATCTTATGTTCTTCCTCTAACATAAATATGATGTGTTTCCTTCCTCCTGAAGAAGAATGCAGCTGATTATAGCTGCTGACATCTTTTCTTATGTAGTTCGCTCTGGGTTTGGATTGTGAGGAGAAGCATAGTTCATACCCTCAGGCAAGTTGTATTTGACACCCTACTCCCCCAAGTCAGAGTATTTCTTAAGGTAATTATGCTCCTCCTTCTTTTTTACATTCCCAGTCTGGAGTGATGGGAGTGGTACATTCTCTCCCAGTTGCAGGCAAGCTCTCACTAATGTTCCTTATATCTATATCTCTAACACAGGATTTAGTAATTATTTATCAATTCATCCCAAAAGTACACTGGGTACACTTGTTTGCCTGTCAAGTTTCGGAATTTGTCACATAATTCATCAGTGAATTTTTTTTTTTGTTCCAGAGTAACCAGATATTCCCTAGCTGTAAAAGTTTTCAAATGGTAGAGGTAAATCTAAGACCTGATTTGCTGTGGTAGCTGCTGAAATTGGAGGAGACTGAGAAGTAACTTTTTTCTGGGTGGCAAGTAATGACCACAGACACAGAATCAGCCATAAAGCTTAAATCTCAAAAGTGTCAGTAGCAACGACATTCTTGATTCATGCATCCTCAGTAATTACTTAGTAGGTTACTGCCAGGTTCTGCTTATGACAGAAAATAGGAATTTTAAATTGTCACCTCTGTTAAAAACGGGAGAGAGCCATTCCATGTAATTAAGTAAAAGATTATTTTATTTTAGCAAAAACCTTTTACCTGAGAGAGCAAAGCAAGGTCACAGCATGCTGGAAGTCTTTAACCTATGAAGTAAAGAGCTCAACTCTTCTCTCCTTAGGCCTGGCTTTTATCCTGTTATATCTGGGAGGAGTTTGTCTTGATTGGCTAGAGTCATTCTTTAGGAGGTGGACAGGAATTTGGTTGGTTACAGTCATCCCTTGGAAGGCGGAGTCAGTCTTGCTCAGTGTCATTTTATAGATGTCCTTCATTAAGGTAACTGCTCTTGAGCACATTTCACAAAGGAAACTACACATATCTAAGCTATACAAATTCCAACTTAAGGCTATATAAAAATAGGCAAAGTATTTTTGAGAGGTAAGCAGTTATACAACAAAAACACATTTTAAAAACTTAAGGTTTTTTTAACAGTTACAAAATATAAAATTAAATTTCTTATATAAAATAAAGTAGCTAGGCACTTTTATTAAAAGCAGTTACAGAAATAAAGTAAAACAGAGATTTTTAAAACTTATATAAAAATAAAATAGCAAGACATCTTTAAAAAGTAGTTACAAAAAAAAAAAAAAGATAAAACAATGACCCTCCCCAGAGAGAACACAGGAGTGTTCCAATGTCTTCTAAGTCTGGTGATCTGGCGACACAATGTCTTATCTTTCTAATATTCCTGTAAAAATACACTTATACAGTAAAGTTTTATTTTAGGAAAATACATTTTAAAGCCTCTTTATGTACGAGGAGGCTTTTCTAATATAAGCACAAACATAACTTCATAAGGAATTTACTTATAATTCTGTTCTTCCATTGTAAGTTCTTAATTCTCAATATAGCATTTTTCACACCTTGAGGTATGAATGAACATGGCTGATGGAACTGAGGCCATCCCCGCCTTGTTCAACCTCCTTCCTTAAAAAAAAACCAACTCAAAACCCCACAAAGGAAATGCCCCACATGAAACTTAAACTTCTGTGTTTGCCTCCTGAATTTGCTTAAGGAATGGAGGACTCAGAGCAAGAGCTGAAATGCAACATAAGCAAACACATTGCTCTGGGAGTGGAGCATGCTAATGGCAGGAAGGGTGATGATCATGAGAAAGTGAGAGCACTGACTTCCTCCGTGTAGGTTGAGGTGTCTAGTGGTGTATTTGAATTGATGAAATGCAGGACAAAAGTGAAAAGCATGCTTCCATACCCATTTTTAAGCAGTTTTGAAAGCAGGCTACGTTGAGAAAAGCACTGCAAGCTGATGAGATAGTTTTGTTATTCTTGTGACCGGTTTTCGTGGTAACACAATGGCTGCTTCAGTCGAATTGGTGAGTCCTCTGAACAGTTTGCAGGGATGTGGAATAGGAAGGTGCGTATCAG
Organism: Serilophus lunatus; assembly: GCA_013399895.1. Lineage (NCBI taxonomy): Eukaryota > Metazoa > Chordata > Aves > Passeriformes > Eurylaimidae > Serilophus > Serilophus lunatus. Next base: position 162,773 of record VXBA01004918.1, read on the forward strand.
TAGTCTGGAATTGTGCTTGTGTCTTTCTTGCCAGATTTCTTTTCACAGAAAGCTGAAGTGATTACGACTGAAGCAATACGACTGTGTCATATCTAACGAGTTTTATGTAAGCAAGCTGATCCTTGCTCAGCTAGGCACGGAGCCAGTGGCCTTCCTCACATGTGATTTATTCACTGGTCTGAATTGCAAATCTGTTTAGCAGCCACACACTATTAAAGGCATCGTGTCCCTGGTGCTAATTGTGGGCAATGTGCAGCTAAACAGCAAGTGAGACAGACAGGCTTTATTTTAGCAAACAGGTTTTACTGGAAATTGCACACAGGTATGCAGAACTAGGCTGTGTTGTCCAGTCCTTGTCAGTGGCTTTGTGCCAGTTGGCTGCCAGGCTGGGAAGACCTGGGAACCTGGAGGTGGCTGTTCTTCAGCAGTTGTTCTGGCTTTGAGTGCTCACCAATTCTCTATCCTGACACTCTTACAGTGTAGAGTGGGTAACACCTCTGCTTGCTTCAGTGGTTGCTTTTCTTCCCGAACTGTTCCTTACATTTTCTCAGTTGTTCTGATTTAGAAAGGACTTGCTCCCACCATGTGCTTCGATTTGGGTTCAGTCATAGGTCTGCTCACTGTTGCTCATACCCACCGGAAACTGCTTGGCCTACAGCTTGAATGCTTCCGGGGTGAAAACGTCTGTCTCAGGCTGTCTTTGCCTCTTTACTCCAAAAGCAGATGAAAAGTGCTCTAGAATTTGAGGAAAGACTGAAAATACTGGAGTTTTTCGCTTAAAAATGGCTCTCACAAGAACAGCTCCAAAGACAGGAAGACTGAGGAAATTTCAAATGCTGTCAGCTGGTTTGTCATTAAAATACAGTAATTTTGAGAATATAATTTTATGAATACCTGTGTTACTTAGCAGGCAAATAGATCAGTAGATCATTCCTTCCCCTCTCTCCAGGCAGGTCAGATCAATTGCTCTATAAAAGCAAATAGATTAACTATTTTTATGTACTGCCTTAAAAAATCTGGCAGTTTAGATGCTTACCATAATCTCTCGTACCATAGTCTCTCGTGTGTGATCAGAATAATAAATTAATTTATCCTGTTAGTTTTGAGTTTTACTTGAGGTTTTGGGTTTTACTTACTCAAATAATTCTGTAAGATTCTGTGTTTCCTCTCTGCTGATGAGCTCAGGCTGTGGTTGTGCCCAGGTATGAGTGAAGGATTGGGGTTTTTTGTAGATACATTTTTCTCATTCAGTTATGGTATTTTATGGATTTTCAAGGACGTGCTATTCTTTATTGTTTGAACATAATGTTGAGATTAAGTGTTCAGAGTTTCAAGAGAACTGGCCAGTACTGTTTATCTGAGAGAGCAGTCTGTCTTGAAACACTTTGGTTACAGGTGAGTAACTATTTTCTTTAATCCAAAATATGTGTTTGGAGCTGATGCTCAGACCTGAGGTTATTTGATGTGTTTCCTTGGCTGAAATAGCTACTGAATATTTCAGTATGTTTCCAGTCATTTAGCACATCCATGGTGCCTCAAAAAGTGTTGTGTGGGTTGTAAGAAGTGATTTGCAGGAACAAATCATTTCCATTTTTAGTGAGCCACAAAGATTTAAATTTTCCTTTAAAGGAGAAAGAAATCTATGATGAACTATTGCAAAGCTAAGTAAAATAAATAATATTTAGTGATTCCTCTAAGTGGTAGTGCAACAAAACTGAGCATCTTAACAATTAAAAACTTTAGTCATTGGTCTAAATGTGAAGTGATAATAAAATCTCTATGTGTGTTGTTAAATGCTTTTCTCCTCTGGTGAAACTAAAAGTGTGGAAATTTTCTACTTGTTACATGAAGATGTTAGTCATAACTCTTCTGAGATGTTGCTGTTGAGCTAAATTTGTCCTCGTCCTCCGAGTCTTGAAAGGTGTGGACTGTGAATTACTCTTCTGTTCACTCTGTAGGTGGCAGTAGCGGCAAAGGCTTGAAGCCTGTCGCTGTCTTGGCCTTTTCAGAGGTGGGCTAGGTCATTCTTTAAAATCTTAAACACAGCATTCTCTTCCTATCTAAAGGCAGAACTCTGTGCTAAAGATTTTAAAGATTCTCATTATTGCCAAAACTTTTAGGAAACTGAAGCGTGCTCACTCCCAACTGGTGTTACAGCTTCTTCCACAGCCTCTACTAAATGGGAATTCTAGGAGCGCGATGTCAGTGAAGCAGTTAGCAAGCTTCTGATGATACCAAAATATAAATCCCAGTGCTTAATCCTCCTGCACACTGCCACCACCTTCCCCACCAAACTTCTGTGGTGGAGACAAATGGTAATACTGTTGTATTTCTTTTTGCAATATCAGTGTTATTAATTAATAAGTCGTAAAAATGCTTGCAGCATTTCATCCTGATAATTTTTTTTAAAGAAAACCACAAAAGCAAAGAAAAAAGATCAAGAAAATTATGCTCAAGTACAACTTTATATGTGTTTACTTGTTAAATTGTCATCATGTCACTTTCTATAGTGTGAATTTCCATTTCTTTTCCAGTCTACCAGAATTGGAATGTCAGTGAATGCGATACGCAAGCAAAGCACAGATGAAGAGGTTACATCTTTAGCAAAATCCCTTATCAAGTCTTGGAAAAAACTGTTAGGTATGGTGGAACCAACTTGTCTGTTCTTGCACGTTTTGACTTTTTGTGGTCTTTATGCACATTCTTGACACGACCTTACTTTGGATATATTTGTGCTCCTTTGTAAATGTTGAAACTGTGCACCGATGGAATTGGTTTTTACTCTTTGCCTGTCACCAGTGCATCACTGTGAGAGTGCATTCAGAGAAACAGGTATTAGTACATTTTATTGGGGCTGGCAAGCAGTAGGAAATCGGCTTCTCTGACGTGATTCATTTCTGAAGTCTTGATGCCTGCAGTTGAGCTGGAGTGATTCTACTGCAGCACTAAGCACTGACAATCCTGTTGTTGCCTGTTTCCTTTGTCAGATATAACAAGTACTCTGAAGAACTGGTGCAGAATCTCATAGGAGAGTTGGAGACTTTGAAGTTTGGTTATGAAGTGATTTGTGAAGAAAAAAACATAAAAATTATATTAAAAATCTATTAGAACTTAAAAGTGGTGATAAATAGATCTGAATTTTTCTAAACCCTTCAGGATTTTAAACAGCTTACTAATTAGTGAGTTAATACTCTTTGCTTAATTACTCTTAAGGCAATCAATGCAGTTAACAAAATCTTTCTTTGAGGGTTTTATTCAAGCGTATTTGGTAGCACTTAATGTATTTGAAAATGCTCAGATCTCAAACTGTGTTAAGATATTTTTGTTCATACACTATCTGCACTCTGTTTTGGTTCTTTGTATCTAAGTCTAGGTAAAGTAAGATTTAGGAAGCTTAATACTTTTATGTAGAAAACAGTTTATGTTATGATTTGAATTTTTACCCTTCTGAATATCCAAATACCAGGAGGTATTAGTGTCCCCTGCCATTTGAACTCAGCCTCATTTTTATCAATTGTGAAGTATTTTATTAGATACTTTTTTACTGTCTTGTAAATGATGTTGAAAATACTTCGACTGTCTGTAGAAATGGACAATTTGTTACAACTTTCAACTTTTGTAGCAATAGCCTCTACAGCAAACTTTATTTTAGCTTACCTTAGAAAAAGTTAGATAATACTAATTATATTAGTTTTAGTAGTTAAATTTATATAATACTAGATATGCTGATAAAATACCTTTAAAATCATAATGACTTATTAGAAACTATATACATATAGAAGATCTTTATAGGAGCTGATCAGAGTTAACTGTAAATATTGAAAAAATACGCTATTTTTAAATTTTCTTTTAAAACTCCAAGTCCAAGTTTATTTTGTCAGTGCATGAAAGTGGTAAGATACGTAGGTGGAGAAATGGACTTGCATATTGACTTCAGTTACTTTAAAGATTTCTAAAAGTAGCAGCTGAATTGAATGATCTAGCTCTCAAGTTATTAATCTAAGTTTTTTAAAAATCAACTATCAATGCCTTATGGTTTTACTTTTTGTCTTCTGTGAAGTTCAAATTTTTGATACTGCAACTTAGGTAACAGAGGAGATACTCTCTTTTCCAACAGAATTCTCAGCTTTTAGGAGATGCTCAGATGCTGCTGTTTTTGGGAAGTGGGGGACTTTTGACCAAAGGATTTGCTGTTTATTTGTTGAGACGGTAAAAATAGTAATCTCTTTTTTTTTTTTTTAACACTTGAGTATTTTAAGTCCATCAAATTTGTCTTAACATATTGTTCTGTAAAGCTGACTGGTGTTTGAGATCAAACGCTGTGAAAGATGAGGAGTCTTACTTCTGCCTGAGAACCAGAGGGTGTTTGTGCTCTATTAGTCTGGAGCAAGAATGTGGTGCCTGATGGTCATGGCAGGTCAATCTGGGTGTAGGCTGCTGCTGAAAGGGGTGGTCCTGGCTTCCCCTCTGCACAGGTGCCTCCTTGCTTCCTCCTGTGCTACAAGTACTGCTGCAGTGGATATCCAGGAGACCAGAGCTGGGAACTGACCAGCTGGGAACCAATTGTTTTGTTTGTTTCTTCTGGCATAAATTTCAACTGTCATTTTTTTTGTGTCCAGCCTGTTTGCAGTTGTGTTTCCTGCACAGGGATTGCATCAGTAACATACAGCCATGGCAAGGTGGACTTTCCCCTTTCATGGCTTGCTAGATTCAGATTGTTCTAACACAGCTGGGAGACTCTAAGGCTTCTTGCGTGAGCTGAAGTCAGACGTGGGGAACTGGAAAGCAAATAGCAAATTTTTGGCATTAATCAGAACGCAGCGCTTCTTGAGGCATGTGGGTATGTGACCTTTGTTCGTGCACTAATTTTTGCTACAGGACAGATACTCTGTGTATATTATTGTATCAGTGTAGTTGTGGTAGTGCACTTACTACATAAAATCAAATTATTCCTGAAAATACAGCACTGCTTGCATTCAAAAGTTAAATAGTTGAATTCTCCTTGTTTATAATGTAGACCTTATGACAAAGGGTAGTAGGGCAAGTGTTTTGCCCCTTGTGTCACTGCTCAGTTATTCACTAGAACTTAAACTCTCATAACTGTGAAAGACAGGGTATAAGTATGGGTGGGAATCTTACAAAATACTCTTATTCTGTTTTGTCATTAGTTTTGACTTTGTCGGAAGAATATGAAATACCGTATGTTGAGCTGCCTGAGAAGTCAGTTTCGATTGTGCTGTTTGTAGTGCATGTAAAATGTATGGATCAAAGATGGCAGCAGAAGCGGACAGCAGTTAATCGTACCGAGCATTGTACTCAGAGGTCTGAAGTCTGTGTGAGTTATTTTTATAAATGACATTTTGAATTTAGGCAAGAATTGTTTTCTATTCAGACTGCATGTACTGTTTCAGTTCAATGCTACCAGAGTATAGAGTTTTTAGGAGAGCATGGCAAACATGAGAAGGAATCCAAGTGAGTTGTGAATCACCAGATCTTTATGGTTTGACTAAAGCCTTGACAGGTTACCGGTGGTTTTTCAAAGGGGGATCTGGAGCTGTGCAGCACAGGGCTTGCAAGCCTTGTCTGAAGTGACTCACTGGGTGAGCCACAGTGCAAGGTCGCTTTCAGATTTTGTTGTAAGAACATTTAACCACACAGCTGAGGTGGTCACAACTTGCATAAGGAACCAAATTTGGCTCTCATAATAAAAAACTGTTCAGTAGTAACACAGAATTTGCAAGTAATGATTGTTTTGCCAAGTAGCTGAGTAAATCTATAAATACTCTTTTAGGTTGTGAGGAGTGTTTCTTTATATTGAAAAAGCAACAAAAATTCCTTAAAGAATTCAACCTCCTTCACAAATAATTACTTGCTGAACTGTAAGAGTATACAGTGAAAAGGAATGTCCAGACCTGTAAATAAACATACCTCCATAACTTTATGTACTGAACTAAAAATGCAGACTCGTTGGACGATAATCTTGGCATGAGGTGATCATCTGTTGCCAGTGTTGAAAACTACAGGTGATGCCACGTTTTGAAATGCCTATTTCAAAGAATGGCATGCCTGACTCATTTTACTTTGAAGGAATGTTTAAGTGCTAGTAACACCAGCCAGGCTTCACAGAAATGTTTTACTCTGATTATTTTGTTTATAAAATCCTTTGTTATTTTGAACCTGCATTTGATTCTACTGGAACAAGCAGGTACAGTCTAGGACTATCTTACAGGTATGTTAATGCTGTTGTTAGGTGAAGTTGTTCAAGGACATCTACAAACCTACTAGCTTTGCTCAAAAAAAATGTTACTGACAAAACAAGTTCTTAAATTAGAGTGTTGTTTACTATTGCTAAGAAAAGTACATGTCTTTATAAGATATCAGTAGAATCAAGGGCAAAAATAATTTCAGAAGATTTGTTTTCATACTAAGTATAAGCTGTGGAAATCACCTCCTGTCAAATGTATATCTGGAACTGTTCCATGTACTGTTAGTAGACCTATAATTTTTTAGGATTATCGGTGGAGAGATAACACATGTTGCAAATTATGTCATACTATGTAAGAGAAAAATGTATATAGTGAAGAATTCCATGTGTCATGCTCCTCTGTAATTGAAGATAAAAAAAAGTCTTAGAAAATAGCAAAGACTTCATTATTTTCTTGTTTATTTTTACATCTTAGTTTTTCTTCCTCCCAGTGCTACTTACAGGAGGAAACTTTACTGATCTTACCTTCATGTCTTACTGTGTCCTGTAGAAGAATTGCTGACAAGTGTAGCTACTTGAGCATCTAAAGATTGTTTTGGTCAGTCTGGAAAATGGAGCCTAAATAGTTATAAATGTGAGAGTCATTGTTAAATTAATAACTATGTCATCTGATACATGTTCTCTTTAACTTAATTTGAGTATTCAGAAAACTTCCCAAGTTCTGGTGGTGATTCCTGAATCATTAACACACCATATCCCAGTAAATTCCCAGTTATTCCTTCCAGGGAATAACTAACTACCTTTTATTCACATTTCTGAAAAAACTCTTCCTTTAAAAATTTTCTTCAAGTTAGATTTATAAATAAATAACATTACAGCTCTGTATTTTCTGTTTTGTTTTTTTTTTTTTGTGACTAGCAAATGTCTAGTGTTGCCTTTAATATAGTTAGAAAAATATAGGATGAAGCTGTTAATGGCTTCTAACATTCAGATTAATTATGTTATCTGGCTGCATAATCTTATATTAACATTTTTGTTTTAATAACAAACCACTGTCATGTCATGTTTGACCCTGTGGAGATATTATTTCACTGGAGAAGCTTGAAGTATCTTTCAGAGTAGTTACAAGTACCTGACAGAAACTGCATTGCAGTCATTGAACTTTGGTAGTCTTATTCTAATGGCTAATTAGTGTGTTCTTTCTATATTAAAGTAGTACTATTAATATTAATTAGCTTGTCTTACAAAAAATCCAAAAGCCTTAAAATTTTTTATGGCCTACTAAAACTGAAATTACAGTTTTCAATTCTAAAATTCATGACTATTTCCATTTTTTTTTCTGAAAAAAAACCCGTTTTTAAGTTTGAATAGTGATATGAACTTGAAGAAAAGGAACTATGCCTCTTTAAAGCAACTTGTAATTTATATTATATAAATATTTAGGGTGTCCTATAGACTCCCCGAAGCAAATTATGTATTGGAACTTTTAAAGATGTTTCACAGAAAGACCATGTTTTTCTTCTCTTTGTTAGAATTTCTGTGGCTTGTAGTTCCCATTATCTGTCATTCTTCCTTTCCATTGGAGTCTGGCCATTGAATATAAAATAAGTTAATTAGTAGGGACTTTTTATTTTATCAAGGGCATTTCTTTCCTTTCCCCAGATGGTAATTGAAATGCTGTCTAGCAGGCTATTAATTGCATTCTGTTCTTTTATCAATACAGTAATAAAATATTAATGTGTGAGTTTTAAGAACAAATGTATCTTGACAGTGGATCTCCTTTCCTTGGTGCCTCCCAATTTATGTGCCATTAAAGTGAACGACTTAAACAGTTCGGATTATATTGTTAACTTTATTTTCAGATTTCTGAAACTGCATTAAAAAAAATATCTGTAAACTTTAAATGATTAAAGGAATTGTATTTTTGAAGACATACTTGCTGAAGGTTGTCTCAGCTGCTGAATAAGTTTGACCTTGGTTTGAGATGTGCTTGCACAGGCTGCTCTGCAGGTGTAGGAGGAGCTGTGCTTTTACCTCTTGCTTTATCTCTGTGCCTCATACAAACCCTGCCCTCCATGGGGGGGTACCCAAGACATTGGCAGGGCATTCTCAGGTGTCTTGTCTTCTTTGATGAAACAGTGCTGGGCTGAACAGAAGGAAATGTTTGACAAATGAGAACTTGGAGCCGACTATGGTGCAGTGGTGTGTATGAGGCAAAATAAGCAGGTCAGCTCTGAATTAGACAACTTGAGTGCCAAAAAAAAATGTGGAGGTGAATGGGCTGAAGTAGATATCTGCTTGATCTATTACTTTGTTTTAAAACCTTATCATGTACTTAAAAAATTGTGAAGGTTAGTGAGATTTTAGGCATATTTAGAATGTTTTCTGAAATCATATATAAGCGTTTGTTGCCTAGAGAGCAGTCACATGAGTATGCATGTTAGAAATGGGACTTGTTTTCTTTAGTATTGTGCACTTCAGGTGTCATAGCAAAGACCTTGTGTGATCCACATTTGCTTTCTTAGTGAAATTCCTTTGTTACAAATAATAGTTGATAAATCATTAGGATTTTTTTATAACATCTTTAGCTTATTAAAGAAAATCAGTCCAAGCACACTGTATTTCGTTTTCCTTTTTTTCTTAAATGGAGAAATTTTCAAGGATTGAATACAGTGTAGCAAACAGTGGGTGAGCTCTTGAAAGCTGGGAAAATATTCTGGAGGAGTATCCTTGTGTACTTTGGTGTTTCCTATACTATTTTGTGAAAAGTATCTGTTTTTATGTGTAGCTGGAGACAGTACAGTAGACGGGTGCCTCATCTCTGGTCTCTTATGATGATGATTCTTTAACAAAGTGATATTTGATTGGGTAAGTTCCTTAACCCAAAGGTTAGGAAAAGTATCAAAATCATGTTCAGTAATTTTCTAGTCTAGGAAAATTTAAAGAAAACTGAGTGTTGAATAAGAGACCTGAATTTGTGTGTTACGTTGCCACCAAGCTCTTCTGAGAAATGTGAGGATGGGGCTCTTCTGGAAAAAGATACTTTTAGCTGCTTAAACAAGGATTTACGTGCCTAGGTCAGGACAGTTTTGTGGGCAGGATGAGTCTTAACAGATTCCCTTCCTTTTTGTGGTCTGTTTTTAATTATTTTTAAAGTTTGTAATATATGCTTATTCCAATAACATAGTCTACGAATTTAGAAGTGTAATGGCAGCTTTAAAAGCTCAGAAAGAAGAATTCATAAAATCTGTCAGTGAGTGATGCCAATCTCACTAGGCTTTCTCTGTAGGCAGTAGAGAGCCAGCCTTTCTAGAGAGCAAATCAAAGCAGGAGCTCAATTTAGCCACTCTGAAATCCTTTTTACAATAAAAGGATGTGTTCTTGCTTTCCTAGAGTTAATTTTTGTGATTGCCCTTTTTCATAAGGACTTACGTCTTTAATTCTTATAAAATCATAGTGAAACACAGCCTGTATGGGACAGGCAAATTCAAATAAATTTAAACATTAAGGCAAAGAGCTATCACAGAAAATACTGTTCATGTGTCTGAAAAACTGCAAAAATAGGAAAATGATCTTTATGCTTTGGCAGTTATCTTTCAGTATGCAATTAAAGACAATGGCAAGTATTTACTCCAGAGATTTGATGCAATAACTAAGAAGTTACTCTCTACCTATTGCTGCAGCACTGTTGGCAAAAATAAATCATAGAAGTCTATGTTTTGATCATGTCTTCTCTGCCAGTTTAAGCAGATGCTTGGATGTGCCTGGAAGAATCTGAAGTGTTGTCATATTTTCATTTTGCTGGATGGGGAGCGTGTTGGGGAGTGGAAGGCTGTACTGCGAGAGAAGGTCGACGCAGAGAGTGGGAGCTGATAACATTTCCAACTGGTTCAGGAGAAATCATGAAAGATACTTTACCACTGCTTTAAATCTGTTACTGTTTCTGGGTAGAAGACAGTTTCTCATGTTTTGTATTTCCAGATGGACCTTCAACTGATAAAGAATCTGAAGAAAAGAAAAAGGAACCTGCATCTTCTTCACAAAACAGCCCTGAAGCCAGAGAAGAAAGGTGCTTAATTCTTCATGACTGTACAAATAATCACACTAAGTATAAATTAACATTATCCTATGTGGTACAAATCTGTCATATTAGAGACAGCTACCATATATAAAGTTTTTTTACAAGAAACGATGTGTTGTTGGGGAAGTAAATTGTAGTTCTGTTGACATGAAAAAAAAAAAAGTAAATCAAGATATGGCCACAGGAGTTTATTGTTTATTCCATCTGTCATATCTATCAAATACTCAATGCTCTCGCCATCCTTTGAGATCTGTAAAGCAACTTTCAGTGTCAGCTTTGTGGTAATTGCATGTGCTGGAGGTTTAGAATACTTCTTTTGTCAGTTAGCCTTTATGTTTAATAAACAATCTGCGCTTCTTTTGATAAACAGAAAATATGTTACCAGAAAAAAGAGCCCATGTTAATGTCATTACCGGAGCTAAAGAATATTTATGAAAAAGTATCTGCAAACCTGTTTCTTCTGTACATTCCAGGTTTTAGTGCATCTGTTTTCAGCAGCCATTTTCAAATTGAAATTTAGCCTCTAACTATATGTCCAGATTGAAGCTGAAAACTTAGTTTACATTTTGAAAAACTACATTAATTGAGGTGATGGGGAATGGGCGGTTTGTGACCATGGTACCACTTCCTTACTGTGAGCAGATTGAGTGCAATGCATTTGCTGCAGATTGAATTTGGTGTGATGTGTCTTCGCTGTATTTTAAAGTACCGTGGGAGGAAAAAAAAAAATCATGTTAAAGAACTGAGAATTAAAGCTTATGTGCTACATAATGGAATGAAATACCTGCTGTGACTCTATTGTGTGGAATACCCTGGTGAATAGTCTAGAGACTCTTTAAAAGTTGTATGGACTCTAGAGCTATAAATAACTTTAAAAAGGTAGCCTGTGTTCTTATTTTGGAATACCATCAAATGGATATAGCAAAAGACCTGTGTTTTGCCCAGAAACCAAGTTATTTGAAGTAGGGGAAAAAACATTAATATTGGTTTTATTTTTGCCTTTTTTTAGCAGTTCAAGTAGCAATTCCAGCAGCAGGAAGGAGGAGGGTAGTGCTCCCTCAAATTCTTTCATCCCTTCTTTTCCCCGAGCTCCGAGCACTTCAGACTCTGTACGAGTGAAATGTAGAGAAATGCTTTCTGCAGCTCTCAGAACAGGAGGTGAGCTTTGTGAACTATATTTGCAAGTTTACCTATTTTCTTCTCTATTTTTGTCTTTCCTATTCTGTTTTTCTTATTTACTGTAGGATAGAATAAACCCTGTGTCCATTTGTATGCATATATCCGTAGACAAGTTCACCCAGTTGCAAATAATGAGTAACCCTGACAGCATGGACATGTATCAAAACACATTTTCATTGCTGATGATATGGAAGGTTTTGTGGCTCAGTTCCTCTGACAGGGCAACTTCTTTTCAGCGAAGCTATTGCCTCCTTAATGCTTTATTTAAGAATTCTTGTGGAAGCTGCTATTTTTTTTGTCTCTCAGTCTTTTTGACTGAGTGCCACTCTACACATGACTGCTTTTCTTACAGCAGAGGTCTTGTGGACTTTCAGCTTTTGGTTTTTGAATGCTGCCTTTCTGTTTTAATTTATTCTTGATGTTTCATCGAGGTACTTGCAATAAGAGAGTCTTGTATTGCTCTTATCTTCATGTGTTTTGGACGTCTGTAAATTCCTTGAGTCTTCTGTTGTTTTGTTAGGGTTTTTTTTTTACCTCTGATGTACACTTAGGTGTCTTTAAATTGATGATGATGATACTGAATGATACTCTAGATAAAGAGCAAATTCAAAGTCAGACTTTTCAAAATTACCTTATTTTTTTCTGCTGGGTCCTTCTCTTCTGCCAAACTTGATTCATCTCTGTTACTCTGTTCTTCACTTAGTGTAACTTGGCCCAGCGTAAGTAGACTTGTGAATCATCCGTGTTTTTACCCCTTTCACTCTTTTATTCTTTCTTTTAATTCATATAAATTCAGATACAGACAACTGTCAAACCTGTCTACTGTGAATTTGTGATCCTCGAGATATGTAGTTCACAGACTTCTAAAGCAGTTTGTGACCAGGAAGTTGTATATAGCATCTTAGTATTCCTAACTCTGTGTAGTCTTTATTTTAGCTAGTTTTCCAAGAACTGGTTTTGCTGTGTTGCTTTCTACAGCACATAGAAACTGATAATCCATGATCAAAAACTAAGGTTATTTTCTGGTTTTATGGCCTTCAGCATGAGATGGAAGGAGGAAGGGTGTTTGGATTGCTCATTTAAGTACACCCACGTTGAAGTGAGGAGGAAAACACTGTATCTAATTTGTCCTCGAGCTCTCTTGGAAAGGCAGCAGTCTTTGGAGTTTTGGTCAGAAACAGTAAACAATTATCTTGAAATGTTGTAGTTCAAGTGTTGCATTGTCTTCAAGCCTGCTGTGTTATTTCTTCTAATTTAGATGTTTTATGAGACATCTCTGCTTTGCACTTTTTTAGAAAACGTAATAGTTTGTGTTACTTAATTACTATGTTTTTAATGGAATTGTTCTCTTGCATGCATGCAAAATATTTATTTGCTTATTCTTGTATAATGTGGGCTGAAACAATTGATTAAGAACAATATAAAATGTTTCCTTATTGTAATAGTCTATTCTATGCACAGATATGCTGTGGAGATGGGAATTTTTCTGTATGGTGATATTTTTGTTTCTCCTTGTGTTTGCAAATAGATGTCAAAATTTTTGCTTTTGTGAAAGGTTTTTAAGTTTTTTAAACTTCTTTTGCACTTCATTTCCCTTATTTTTGTTCTTCTAATTAATAAATTCTGAAAGGATAAGTATGCAGTAAATTAAACTTCCCTGTACAAAAGGAAGATTCACTGTAGGTGTTTCATAATTTGCTGAGGTTCAGAGTGCTGAATAGGCTCTTGTGAATATAGAACACATTGTCAGGTTGCTAATGTCTTAGTATTTGTTTTCCTCAGATGACTACATTGCTATTGGTGCTGATGAAGAAGAACTGGGTTCTCAGATTGAAGAAGATATCCTTTGTTGTAAATCTGTGTACTCTAGAACAGAAATATTTTTTTAAAAATACTGATAACTTTAAAATTAATTAACTTGGTCTATATATTGAGTATTTTTTAAAATCATGGAAAACAAAAATAGATTAGTGTTTTTAGAAAAGAGTCCAACCTAAATGATTTGCCCTAAAACATGTAGCAATGAGTGTAGGTGAGTGTGTGGGGTTTTTTCAGCTAAGTATGATTTCCTTGAACAACCAATATTATATCTTCCTGAAGAATTCTTACATAAAATGCTGGGCTCTACTATGTTATTCAAAAACCTTTTCTTGTTAACAGTCTTAATCTTTTCCTAATGTCTTTATTTAATTTTGTACAAGTTTATATCTAAATGAATTTGAAAATTTTGAAAGGGTAGTTCTGGTAGCAGTGTTTGCATGTTTCCAGAACAGAAGTGTGAGCTTTTTTTTTAAAAAAAAAAGTGTCAGTGAACAAGTGTTCATTATTTGAATAATTGGTTTAGAAATCAGTTAATTCTCAGGATGAAGTCAAGGAACTGGGCATAAACTTATGGGTGAGTTTTCGCAATTTCTTTTTTGATCCTACTACACAAAAAATTCTCACTGTCCATGTGCTAAACTATGATTAGGCTTCAGAAGCACATGAAATCTGCTGTGTTGAGCAGGAAAGGAACTGGTGGTTGAGGTGGAAGGGAGGACTTGATCAACAGTGGAGAAGTACATTGCTTATGAAAAGTTGTCCCCCCTCAATGAATCCTTTATAGTGCTCTATTTAACTTGTTAATGTTTTCTCTGTTTTACTTGTTAATGTTTTGTTCCTTAAATACAAAGCACCTATTTTTCAAGAATTAAAAAACACTGATATGAAATACAAAAATAGGGTACGAAGTAGAATAGCGAATCTCAAGGATGCGAAGAACCCTAACCTAAGGAAAAATGTATTATGTGGAAACATTCCTCCTGACAAGTTTGCCAAAATGACAGCAGAGGTAAGTAAAGGTCTTGAATTATTTTCCTACTGAACTTGCATCCTGGCCTGTATTTACTAGCCATAAAAGTAATTTATGTAAGCTCCCTGCACTTCTGGAAGACTGTGTCTCGTTTGCACAGTCAGAATTACCAGGCTTTTTTGGGACAGAAGGTATGAAGGTGGTGTCTGTTCCTGAATCCTAAATGTCTGATTTTTCTCTGTAACTCAGAAGGTAGGTAAGTTGTCACTTGTAAATTTCCTGAGACACGGCATGTTGTGCTCTTTTTAAAAGGCCACAGGATATACTGGTGAAAGTGTTTTAAGTTCAGGAATATACAAAGATGACTGGCTGCTGACTCCAATCTGCTTATCAATTAGTTTCTGGATATCATAAGTGTTAGCCTGTCTTGCCATTATTTTTCAAATGCTAACCTCTGCTGTTCCACTCCTGTGCAAGGTATCACTCTGTGGTTTTAAGGATCCATCCCCTCTCTTGTTGGCATTTTCAGTGTTTATTTAAAACTTACCTATCTCTTGAATATTCCAAGTGATTTTGAAGGAAAGAGCAATAAATGGAAAAAGCCATAAATGACAGGGGAGAGAAGCTGGGAGAATTGCCCTTTAAATCAAATTAAATTTAAGTTATTGAAAGAACATTTGGGACACTTGAATAAAAGTTCCCATTCAGGTGATTGCTGTCTTCAGATGTCAAAATAAATTTGGAAAGTCAAATGAAAAAAGAGATTTTATGGGAGAGAAAAATGAAAGTGTGGTTAAGTTATTTCAGTTTTGTAGTTCTGCTTCTATATACTGGATTCTACCTTTCCAAATCAGGTACAGAGGAGTATTTTGGAGACTGAAATAAAATTTAAGATGAACTAATGAAAATCATGAGTAACTTTATTCCAGAAGAATGTTTTTTATGGGGTTTTTTGGGTTTGGTTTTTTTTGGGGGGGGGAGTGGGGGGAAGTTGGTTGAGGGGGTTTTTTTGTAGTAGCTTTATGTAAAGGTTAGGGGCAAACAGGGGCTGGTAGAAGAATTTATAGAAAATGTTAACTTTACCTTCAGTATGTATTTGGAGTTTTTTTTACTTCTACATGTTTTTGTAGATACACACAAATGTGCATTTTGTGTTGTCCAGTGCCTATTCTTTGTTAGTTAATATTTTGGACTAAAATGTTAGAGGATAAAAAATCCCTTAGTGTTAAGATTACTTCTGAAGTGAAACCATTAATACAAGATTTGCTTTCCACACCTCCACAGGGTATTGAAGAAAAATGGAACTTAACTGTTTACTAGATTAATAGGTATTGTGGAGGTCATCCTGCACATTGGAACTGTTTTAAAGGAAAAAGAAAGTTCATGATTCTGAGCTCTTTGTGTTTTGAAACTAAATGTATACTGTTTCTGGTTACATGTGGTAAATTATGGCTGTATTATATTTCTCAGTACAAATATGAAAATAGTCCAAATAGTGTCAATTTTTTTCCTATAATAATCTCATATAGGTCAATGAGAGAAATCTCCAAGGACCTAACCTAGGGAGAGGTCTTTTTTGCCTCTCTGGAGAACTTCTAAGTCCTCTATCATGTCTCTCTTATGTTTCTGAACTTCAGAAATGCATTTGCATAGAAATGTTTCTAGATGTTTGACATGACTTGTACTGATTTTTTTCCCCATCTGCATTTCAAAAAAGAACATTTGTAACTTTTTGTATCGTCTGTGCTGTGAAATATCTCAATTGTTAAATTAAAAATGTGTAGAATTTCATTGCCCTTCAGTAGAGTTGTTTTACATGGATTCTAAATAAAAAAATGATATTGGCTTGCACAGTGGTAACTTGTTTTAAAGCTAAAACTCTGTAGTAAACTTTGTTGTTTGTTCTTAACAGGAAATGGCAAGTGATGAGTTGAAAGAAATGCGCAAAAACCTGACCAAAGAAGCTATCAGAGAGCACCAGATGGCTAAAACAGGAGGTACCCAAACTGATCTGTTTACATGTGGCAAATGCAAAAAGAAGAACTGTACATACACCCAGGTGCGTGGTTATTCAGTCTTTGTTTTCCTTTTTCAAAGCTTAAGTCCTACATGAAGATTATCAGAGAAAGAAAACTGGAATTACAAAATGAACTTTTGACAAAATGCTGACAAATTACAAAATGTCAAGGTAGCTGGGTGTACTTAGGAGTGCTTATATAAAGAGCATTTGTTGTATTTATTTGCCAAAGATTTTATGTAAATCCAAACTGAGTGTCTAATATAGACTGAAACTTCAGTTTCTTTGCAATGCTGAGTTTTTGCTAGTTCTTCTTATGACATCTTGTTAATTGGTTTTATGTGGAGGAGACAAAACTTACTGTTTTTAACATGTAAACTTTTCTTTCCTAAGGGACCAAATAGAAGAAAATTATGTCTTATAAAAAAATATACATGTGTATATACATATATTTAATGTACCATTTGAATAACTGTAGGCTCTGATTCAGAGTCATTCCTACAGCTGAAAGAAGAGGGCTTTAATGTGTATAACAGTGCTTCAGGGAGTGTAATTTTCATCATAGGATCAGCTGCACTTATAATTTAATATTGTGTATCCTATGCTTTAGGTAGAAAGCTGTTTTTCAGTCAAGGGACTTTTAAGCCTTTACATTGGTAATATATGTAAGGCTGTACCGAACATCTCATCTTAGTGCAGAATCTTTTCCTATAAATACTTCAATGCTGAAATTGTTACTAAGTGCAACTAAATCTGTCAAAATATAAGTTTGTGTTGGCTTTGTAATTAGACAAAAAAACAGTTTCAACTGATACATATAAGTTAAGTTGTATTTTTCTCCAAATTTGCTTCCTTAATGTTAAACTTTGATTTAAACACTTACACTGAAGACACACCAACAAAAGTTGAAGATACTAATTTTCCTTTTCCACTCTGGCTCTTGCTTTTACCAAAGGTTCAAACCCGCAGTGCTGATGAACCCATGACAACATTTGTTGTCTGTAATGAATGTGGAAACAGATGGAAGGTAAGACTGTTAGACTGCTCTGAATATTTGATAGCAGACAGCCAGGCTCTGTGGTTAATTTTGGTTTACAGTAAATATAACAAATGACTTTCTGCTGACTTCCAGTTATTTCTTAGCCCATTAATGTCATTACATGTTGATAAAGCAAAATAGCTTTAAATTATATATGTATTTTTGACTGAAAATGTGAGATCACACAAATAGGGCATAGGCCAAGGGGGAATGAAGTCAGAATGTCCTTGAAACATTTAGTTACAATATTGCTTTGCTGCACTAAATAATGACAAGTGAGTGAGTGATTGTTTTCTCTTTCTTCACCCAAAGATCATCTAACTGGTTTTAATCTCTGCATTGATGAGTGGAATAGGCCTTTTTAGGCTTTTTGTTGGGTTTTTTCCTGTTTTTTGATACGCTGAAAAGAAGAGGGGGTTGGGGGTTAAAAAAAGAGATGACTGCTGCCATTTTCTTGTGGCAGCATAAGCGCAGGCAGTAATAACTTGATTTATTTTTTTAAGTTCAGGAAATGGGAATTTATAAAGCTGCTGAGGAGCACTGGTAGTCCAGTAAAGTGGAGAAACACTGAAATGCAGTGCACTCAGAATTTATGATGTGTTAGCATGCAATAGGAAGCATGATATCCTCATTCTGTTATTTTTCTGAGATAAGAAGGCTGCAGTTCTGCAGAGCCATGGCACAGCATATGTTAAGATTGCCACATAAAACAATATTTTATGCATCTTGTTTTTTACATATCTCATTACTGAATATTGTTCAAATCTGTATTCCGAAATATCTAGATAATATATAAAGCTTAGAAATTGTTTTATGCAGTACATCAAAAAGTTGGTTTGTCCTTAAAACCTTCTGTAAGGTGGCAGTTACAGAAGTGTCTGTATACAGATGCTTGAGTGAAGGAATGGTTACGATATAAGCAAATGCTTTAACTAGTAATTTCCATATCCTCAGTATGGTGTCATACTTCTGTTTCTTCTTGCAAAGATTTAGAGCTAAGCTGTATGAAGATCTCATTAAAAATTCTTTTCTTTTGACAGTTCTGTTAGAAGAAGAAATTGTCAAGACATCTGGACCAGTATGAAAGAGGATTTTGTAATTAGCTTTAAAAACTAGGCTAAGCATCTAGCTTCCTGCAAGTGAGAGGGTTTTTTGGTTTTTCTTTTTCTTTTTTTTTCAAAGCAGCATACATGCCTGAAGTTAGCCTTTGTTTTGACACAATCATTTCCTTAAATGCCTTCCTATAGCTGATAGTCAGTAGGGCCAGGTTGCTCAATTGTATGGTGAATTTTAAAATATTTTTTCATTTTTATAAGTAAGTGGACATTAAACTTTTACCAATTAAACATTTTGGTAATTGTCTTCTTTCTTCTAACTGTGTGAATAATGTACTGTATGTTTTGTGTTCTGAAATATACACACTCTTCCTATGTGTATTTTACCTCTCCACATTTGTTCACTTGTAAGAATGGAATTTGTTTCTTGCTGTTGTGTTCACCAGCTTTGCAAAGACAAAAGGTATATCTTCATCCTTACATTAATCTCAGTTGTTAACTAAATCACAGTTTAGTTAACTCTCTAGCTTGTATGTACTGTTTCTGGACTAGGACTAAATTTGCAATCATGAGGTTTGAAAACTTTTTAGAGGATATTATGACCTCTGCAGTATTTGGCTAAGCTTATTTATATAACCAGCTTTGATCAATGCAATATATTTTATTGCCCAAAGCATGTATTTTATCTTCTATCAGTAGGTATTTCTAGGAATGTCTTAAAATAGTCAGTTAAACCTGATTGAGTATTCAGTCTTGCCTAACGTGCTTGACAACAAAGTTGGGCTTAGACTTTGTAAACAAGCAAAGGCATTGTGTTGTAGACTGTTCTAATAACACCAGATAACCAGTTCATTACATTATAAACTGGTTAGGGAGGTAATACTATATTTCCTTCATAAAAAGGACAGCGATTTGTTCATCATCTGAATTTTGAGAGGTAGAATATCTGATGTCAATCACAGACCTGCAGGTGGGAGTAAGTTTTTAAAGTTACAGTCTTTTCCATATGTGGAACGATACAAATACTGCTTGTTTTAGAGTTTGTTTTTTTACAGTGCACATGTTTAGAAGTACTCACAAATGCCTTGAGAGGAAAGAAAAGAAGGAAAAACATGTCAACATCTTTACAAGAGATTAAATTTTTTCACTATACCTAATTGTATATTACTCAATTTATTGAAGCTTTGAGCTTGGGGAGGTGTTCTGGCAATGTATAAAGTATTCATGGGGGGATGGGAAGAGTATGTGTGGTTCCTGGAGAATAAATTCCTTGACTGTCAAGGAAAAACAAGATCTTCTATGTTGAATATTGTTTGTGTGGTGGTGGCAATCATAACAAATGAGTTGGAAATAATGTGATGACACTCGAGCTTTGTGAGACAAGAACTGTTTGGTAAACACATTATAGAGCAAGCTTTTCCATTTTGTGCAAGGAAGAAAACATGGCTTTTTTGCTGAAGGAAAAATGATTAAAATAGAAGAAGGTTTTTTACAAACCTTTTTCCAGGCAGAAAATTGCTCAGTATTTGAAGTTTCTTGCATAACTTTTTATATATAAACATTTTAACTACCTATATTAATACTCTTCAGAAAACACTCTTTTTTCCTACTAACAGCATGTGTTTAGCCTGTGTGTAGGTCCTTCAGCAGGATTTTTTCTTGAGAGTTAAAGATGCACAATTGTTTTTTGGGGTTTTTTTTGCAAGTTGTTTAAGACCACAAACTAATGACAGACATTTATCATCAATTGGAGTGCTTTCTTCAGGGACCTTTCTAAAGGAACGAGTCCAAAAAATTGTGCTAAAAATTATTGCAAATTGGATGCCTAGTAGACCTAGATTTCCACAGTTGTTGACAACACATATACACAGGGCAGGCACAGGTTGGTTTTCATAACCTTCCTCACCCTTCATGTCCTTTAATCTTTATGCCTGCTTGTGACACTTAGGAGAAATATCTTTTGAGAAAATGCAATCATTGTCTTTCTTTACTGAGTAAGTTATATCTGGACTTCATAAGAAGAGCTGGAATTGTGGTAGCACTTTCTGCGATGTAGGTGGATCCAAGTAGGAGATGAAATAAAACATGGTTTCACCTAATGTTACCTGTAGCTGATCAGCAGCATTCACTCTTCCCTCTTGTGTCTCCAAGGTAAAAAGAACAGTTTCTTTTGCCCAGTGAATAATGAAGTCCAAGAGGTAGATCCAGAAGATAGATCTATTCTATTCATGTTTTGGCTACCCTAATCTGAAGGTAAAACTCTCCAATAGTGAGCTTTGGATGCACCTCTGTTCAACATTTGCTGCAGTTTTCCCAGCTGTCTGAAACTGCAAAGTCTTAATAAGGAGGATGTCTAGGAGAAGGATGCAGAGGACTATTTCTTTTCTCCAGCTGACTGGCTTGTCTATTGAGCTGCAGCTGTGCTATAACTAACTCAATACATGCAGATATTTTATGCATTGAAACATGCCAGCAGAACTGGTGATGCATTTCTCCTATCCAAGAATAGCAGGTTTGGTTATTACCTTTATGGACACTCCACAATATGAATTCTCTCAGATGGAACAAAGTTGCCCTATAATTTAAGCAGGGAGAATGTGGAGGCCACATTTGTTTTAGTATGTGTGTGTGTGTAGTTCTTTAAGGATCCAATCTTCTGTAAGCAAGGCTAGAGGATTCTCCTGCTCAGAAAACACAGACTCTGGATCCTTCCTCATACGTTCCATTACCTTGTTCAGGAGAAAGCATGGGTTTTAAAACACCTTGTACTAAATGGCTCTTTTTACTACCACTAAGTAGAAGGTAAATATCTGCTCAGTGATCTTGGCTTTTGTGAATCCCGCTGCAGCTCTACTGCGCTTTCTAAGCGTTGCAAAGGAGGTACCTATTTTTTATTGAGAGTTCAGGATTCCCCTTGTGGTGACATACATGAATTTTAGACTGAAACTTACAACCCATACTAGCCTGGGCAGAACTTAAATTCTTCAACGTGAAGCCTTTGTTCTGCAAAATGTGGTTGTATTACGTTTCAAACACGGGCCTTTGGAAATAGGTCTTGAAATAGTCATTCATATAAACAACCTGAGGAGTTTCACCTCTGTTTGTTCAATTTCACACAGTGGTATATTAGCTTCTGTTTCACTGGATCATCACTAATCTTGAATTGATTTACTATTTTAAAAGGTTTGGAATTAATTTAGTTACAACATTAGTATAGAAAATCATTAATGTCTCTGAAATAATACTCGTACCCTTTATGGCAGGAGACACATGTTCTTATGTACTGCTTAGAGCAAAGGTGTTCAAAAATTATTTCACATTGTGATAGTGAAATATATTGAGAATATCTTTCTCAGCACTTTCTCTTTTTTCAAATTTCCTTTGTAATCAGGGACTGCATAAGTACACGATGCTTGTGTGATAAATTTTAATCTAACTTTTTATAGTAGAGCCCATTTTATATATATATAATTTTTTTCTGCATTTGTATTATGCTAATGACTTTGGAAATTAAAGGTCACTGTAAAGCACAATATGTTGGCTTAAGGAGCCCATGCAATTTTAATAGTTCTTAGCAGGCTGGTGAAAAGAGCAGTCTTTTAACAGTATGCATGTTCTGTGGGAGTTACTGCTTTATGATGAGCAGACATTTAAGGAAGAATGCCAGTGGACTGGAAAGTTGTTTCAGCTTAATGATATCCTGCAGTTAGATAAATGCCAAGGCAAACCAACCGTGCTCATTTTCAACCTAGGTTAAATTGATTTTGTGCTTATTTCTTACTTGATTAATTATAAATAATATCTTGTGACAATGTGACTATTTTCTTCTGCTATTCATGTAATAGCTTCTCTATGGTAACTTTTCAGTGCACCTTGCTTTTCCCTAAGAACCTTGTATATCATGAGCAACTATATGGTAATGGAATGTAGTTAAAAATATGAGTAGGTTTTTGATTTCCTCCTCCACATTCCCCCCGCCTCCCACCTCCATGCCTTCAATTAAATCCAGCATTAGCCATCCTCAAAATAGTAAGATATTCAGGGGAGTGTGTTGTTTGGGTTTTTAGGAGATACTTTTAGTATGTCTAGGGTTCTGCATTCTGCCATTGGTGTTGGGTGTAAGCTTAAGTGTAAAATTCAAGATGGTTCAGGAAAACACGCCCTGTGAATGTCAACATGTTGTAATGCAAAGTAAAATGAAAATTGCCTAGAGTTGTGGCACATGAAGGCTAAACTTAAAAATTGTTACTTTCTTCTTTTAATAATTTAATATTAGCCATAGAACTGCCCAAACCAATATAGTTTTCCCTCCCCTCTAACTTTATTGAATTTTTTTTCTTTCTTGCAGGATAATAGAATTTATTGTTTGATATGAAGTATGAGTGTTTGGTCTGTCTGACAACTTTTAATGAAGTATCTTTGCAGAGAAGAGAGATAACTTAAAAGAAATTAAATCCTCTATCTCGTGAGATGACATGCTTTGAAGTTTTCATGATGTAGGCATATGATCTATCCAACAAGCTCAATTTGACCTAGTTAAACCTACTTTATCAACTTAGAGCACTCTTACCCATCCTGATGGGTAAGCATCATCAAGTACAGCATCATCAGTTCAACTGCAAGCTCCCTGTGAGTGCTCCCTTATGAAGAGATTTTTTTCAAGTTATTACTTATCATATAACACTTTATGTAAACTGAAATTGTATTCATAGTGCTTTGGGTGTGTTCAGTAAAAATTGAGCTGAGATAACCAGTGCTGGTAGGTTAAGCAGTGGCAAACACTACCTGAACTGTGTCTTAAGTTGTGGTATGTGGAAGGGTTTCCTCTTAACTTAGTCATCCAGCACTGTGCTACAGAGGGCAAAAGCACTTTTATTTGCTATGTCTCTGTTTTGTTTTTTTTACTTACTTTTTTGTGCTGACATGTTAAATAGCGTTTGTTTGTTGGAAGGAGACGATGAAAACCAGTCATGGAATTGTAGACTGTTTTGGGTTGGAGTAGATGTTAATCCAGTACCAACCCCCCTGCTATGGACAGGGTCACCTCCCACTAGACTGGGTTGCTCAGTGTCCCGTCCAACCTGGCCTTGAACCAGTCCATAGTATTGTTAACTTACCGTGTATGAGGTCTCCTCCTGTGGTGCTGTGTAATGAAAAATCTCATTTTTTTATAATGTGAATGCTGTGAGAACATGTCTCCTGCCAAGTGTATTGAGGAAACAAATGAATCTCTTAAATTCTATTTTGTTATCCCCATTTCCTTTTTTTAAAGTCTACATTTTGTACTTCTCATAGTGCTGAAATTAGGCAAAGAGTAGGTTTTGGAAAGGCTACAGTACATGTCACTGAACTGTGCCCATCTGGTTCTCCCCTTCTAGGGGTATTTTTTTTATTTTCTGTTTCCCATGTGTTTTCCTAAATATATATATATATATATAACTTGGTTCGTTCACATAAATATGCAGGAAAAAATGCAATTCAGTGGAAATCCACTATAAACTCCAGAGTTTAATACAGTGGGATTGCAGTGAATCTTGTAATTTAAAGGAAAGAAGACACTAAAATAACAGATCTACACATGAATTATGTGGATTCAATTTACTTTCTTCCTAGTATTTCCTGTGATTACTGATTTTTAGAGATACGATGAGAAATCAAGTGTAATGCTTTGGGGATACTGTAATTGAACACAGTTTGTTACTGGACAGAGCTCGTACTGTCAGTCTGAAATAGTGCTGTATCAGAACACAATAGTTCCAGCTTCCTGCTTTTATTAATTAAATTGTGTGTGTATCTGTAATAGAAACCTTGCAAGACCTGTCAGGCAATGGAAGAATTTAATATGTACAGAACCAAGATAGCTAATACTCCCATCCTCTTGGGAGTGAATAGTGAAGGACTTTACATATACTTATTGAGAGAAGAGAAGAATATGTGAGAATTCTTGTGCTTTATTTTGGAATTTGAATGCCCAGACATGTCTTCCTCTGAAGTAAATAATTTAACTTTATAAACATCAACAATAGGAACTTAATGCTTTCAGCAGATTCTAGTAGTAAAATAACAACTCTTCAGCAAAAGATTTTTTTTTTATAGGCAGCATTATTTCAACCGGTAACTTCCATAAACTTGAGGTTGCCATGCTGATTTCCATTGGCACACTGCTTTAAATGTCCCAAAACAGGTGGAATGTACCTATGCCAGGTATTGTGGCATTGTCCAGAGTAACCCAGTTTTTTTACTTTGGTCACAGTGTGGATGGGGCAACTGGTTTGGTTTGGTTTTCAAGACAATAGTAACACTCCACTTAAAAATTAATTACAGTTCTCATCCTCAGTTGGCATTTGTACCTCAGACATATGTTTTGTATCTGAATTGTGTGCTGTGTTTGAAAAAATACTGCATTTTTTGATCATTTTCTCCTCATTGTCTTTTGCAAAATAACACTGAATTTTATCAGAAACCGTATTTATCTGATTGTGGCAGAGCCTGTCAGTGTGGATTTAAATCATTCAGTCTGTAGTAAAACTTGCCTGAGTTATTTTCAGGTTGATATCTGATTAATTCTAAATTCCCTGTGGATTTGTGTAGCCCAGAGTTCAGTTTGTTTTAAAATAAATACATTTAAGAAAAAATTCTATGCTTCAATGGATTTTTCAGATAAGGACTGAAGCAAGTCCTTGTAAATAGCAGAGTTCATAAACCGTGGGTAAGAGTCTCTGTGCATTAAGGTATAGATTTGAAGCTGTGCGTCATCAAAGGTGTGTTGTGAGGGTTCCAGCATATTTCGGTTAATAACTTCTCTTACTCTGGAGTCCAGACTGACCTGTGTATTAAAATAGAAAGTCATGTAAATACAGTGATGAATAGTACAGGTGGGGTTTTAGGTTTCTTTTACTGAAAAAGCTGTCTTTTTTAGTCATTTCAGCTGGTGTCCTCCAAGAGTGTAAAAACTGCTAAATGCACTTAGGCAAAAAATGACTGTGTTAAAATCTGGAAGTAGTAATATCTCGAGTATGGATAGAGAAATGCCCTCATTAAGGTACCTTATTTGAACAAGGCTGCTGCAATTCTGTTCCTGCTGAAACCTGAGAGGCCGGTGGGTTATTTCCAGACCAACTTCCTGCTCTGTGGTAGAGAGGATTTGTAATTTTTTGTGACGGTTTGTTTCCTGGAGAGTTAGTGCTGTTGTAAGCAGACTGAATTTGGAGTAAGCAGTATGACGCAGACGGAAAATGTAACCTGGGAAGCTGTTGCTTAATCAAATTCCTGTTAAAAAGCAGGGTGGATTGATGTGGTATGGCTATATAATGATTCCATACAGCATACGAATAGTGGGGTTTGTTTGCCTTATTTTTTTTTACAAGGCTTTAGTGTCTGTACAAAGACGTTAGTATTATAGGAATAGACTGACTAGATTTCTACTGCATTTTTATAAGCACATAAGTATAGCTTGCATCACAAACAATTAAGTTGCAATTTTGTAAGGATATTGGAAGGTTTAAAATTCTAGACTTCTTGGCAGAATTATATTCAAACTGAACCGAGATGTTGTTGAAACTTGACATATTTGCTAACAGCAAAGTGAGAAGTAATCTTGAAAATTTTCGGGAAGTCATTGTGTCTGTTCTATGCCATATTTTGTCAGCTGCTCTTTGAACAATTTGTGCTTTGCAAATAACACTTTATTTGTGGTTACTGTGCTTTTCAAGAGATCCATACGCCCCCTTCCTAGTGCAATGAGAAAAGGAACTGATATGTCCAACAAATAAAAGTTGAGCAAGGATAACATGATCATCTGTATATTTGTGCCTCCAACTAAAAATTCCATGTCAGCATGCCAGGGTAGCATAGGAAAAGCTTTCTTATGACCAATGAAAGTAATTTTGACTGTCTTACCTCTATGATGGATGCCTTCTTTCCCTAAATCTCTACTTGATGGAAGTGGAATGTGGAGGAGGAGGAGAATTTTCCCTGAGGACTGGTGTAGCTTTAAACAAGTTAGAACTAACTGTGCAAAGCAACATCAAAGAATATATTGGGGAAAGTAATATACCTCTTTTGGAGAAAGGATAGAAATATAATCTTCATAAATTAGTCTTGCTTTTTCTTCAATGACACTTTTGTTGGATTCTTGTTTTAGTTCCTCACAGGCCATCCAGAAAAGCATGTTTTCCTCACTGAATTCTGTTCGTAGAAATTCACGGAAAGCATTTCTGCCAGCTGGAGTAAGCATCAGCTTGTCAAATGATTGAGCCCAGGCATTTACTTCCTCGAGAGTAGGAGCAGGGCTTGAGGAGGAAAAGCACAGAAAGAGAGAAATTAATGATTGGTACTCAATCTATTTGCAGCTGGCAGGAGATACCCACCATCACGATGGAACAAAATTGTAAGGTTCATAGGACTGATTCCTCACTGGAACTGCCAAAGTGCAACCTCTAGTAAATACATTTACAAGATGCTTTTCGAAAGTGTGTTTATCAAAAGAGCTGATGCAGATGATTGCCAGTGCTTTGATGCAGAAATTGCAGTTTAATGCTCAAAGTATTTGCAACAAAGAAGTACCTCCACAACAGCTAAGGATTTTTTCTTTATGTAATATCCCTATTGTTGTTAAAAATGGAATGAAAGTATGTATAAAGAAGCAATAATTCGAACACTATAAAAGGTGCTGACTTGTATTTTATCATTTTGCAGGTGCTTTTACCTATTTGACCAATTCCGAAAAGTCTGTTGCCTGACTCTTGGAAGGATCTGAGCTCCTTTCTGTATTTATTATTTTTGTCAATCTGACCACTACCAGTTAAGCTTCATTTCATAGTTTCTGAATGGTAACAGGATGTGTTTTCAAAATATTTCGGAAAAAACGTAGGCTGTTTACAATGCTGATTTTGATCTATCACATTGTAAGAGTGGGGATGGGGTTACATGCTATATATAGACAAGGTAAAATATAGATCAGACCTTTAGTTCATTAGGAAGTAAAAAACAGATGACAAGCAGATAATAGTTAATTTCATATTTCAGGTAATTCACTGTTAGTATGGTTTGTTGAGTTTGTTTCATTTTAGCTTGACAGAACACTAACTATTAAGACCATTACCTTTCCTCGCAGTTTGGAATACCCTCTGCTTGGAGTTCATGAGATGTTCTCGTTGCTCTCTCTTCATCTTGGTTTCTAACAGTAAGACTGCAAGGTAGCAAACAAAATTTTAGTCCACTTTATAGAGAAGAACATAGACCAAATACTTTTCGTTCGATATTTAAAAACTAAACCAAAAAACTAAAAGGACTGAAGCTAATGATGGCTCCATTACCCGTACTTATATTCTGTCCCTAATTTTACAGTTGTATAAACCTGGCAATCTTGAATGTAGCTGAATGCTAGGCAAACTTAAATGCTGCTTAATATTGTATCACAGACTTTCCACAGAGGAATCACAGATCCATAGAATATCTCAGGTTGTAAGGATCGTCGGGTCCAATTCCCTATGTATATATATCCATACATGAGTTTATATAGGTATATGGGATATATATGTTTACATGTGTACCCTTTATCACTTACCAAATTGTTCTTCATTAAGGCTTATTTATAGTGTGTATGCTCAATGCAGTGTTTTTACTTAAGTTAGATTTTATGCATCCGTTGTATGGGAGTTAGATTTCAAGGTAGGCGTTTTTGGATTTGTTTGCTTAGGTTTTTTTTCTCCTTGGCTACTTTTTTTAGTATCCATTGGGAACAATGAGGGCCAAGATTCCGGTTTGGAGTGGTGATACTACGTTACAAGAAAGCCAGATTTCAGAAGCTGGATACAAGTTTTAAGCTGGAGACTTAGATATGTGACATAGGAAAAGTAAACATCTTTCAGAGTTCAGATGTAGATGTAGCCAGATTGTGTGGTAACTGGTTGCAGCTTTAAAAAAGTGCCAGTGTGTGCTTCAAAACATGAAACCTAGAGCACAAAAAGTGGATCTGTCCTTGCTGAATATAGTTTTGAGTGTGTTTGTCTGGAAGCATTTGTTTGTAGCATTACCAGGGAAAAAAAAAAAAAGGCAGCTTGTTGCCATCTCTAGTAATGACTGAGAGTTTTTGATGTTGCATGGAAGAATAGCTGTCAAATCCTGCTTTCTTTCATCAAATGTTAGTTTAGATGGGTCTAGTTTGCAAAAATTTCTTTTATAGATTATTTTTTTTTAATTTGAACTTGGACTTGAGAAAAATACATATTTCTTTTCAGGGGATGGAATCTCCATTCCAGTTCATCTAGGCCATTATAACTTAGTGAGAAATGCATGTGCCTACACATATGCATTCATATAATCTGTAAAGCTGCTTAAAATATGAAGAAAGGAAATGTCCCAATGAATTTATATGAATAAATAATATAAATTTATATGAAATGGGTTCTCTAGCTGAAATAAAGCAATACAGTTGTTACAATTTCTAGGAAAAAAAATCCAGCTTTTGTGTTTATATCTTACCTTTTGTCCATGCTAATGTTCTAAGTTTTGTTGCCTTAAGCCTTAAGAATCTCATTCATCTCTAGTAAGGTTTTTCATTAAATCAATTGATTTTTCTGCTCTTTCTGCCTTCTAAACTCTTGGCTAAGTCTTCTTTGTAGCCTTATTACTCACTGGGTATCTCCTTCTCCCACTTTGTCTACTGTTAGTCTACGATCTGCAGAGACCTGCTTTTCTCTTTGCCAAGGCAGTCCATGCATTGAAGAGGTAGAACAGCTTTCCTATTAGTCAGATGGAGAGCAAACATTGCAAATGCTTTTTTTTTTCAGCAACATATGAACCATATATTCAAACCAGTGAACTATTTCAATTTAAGTTTCAGAAAAAAAAACGAAACCAAAAAAACCCAGAAAATAGAAAAGCTAGTTCTCTATTCTTTTGTGTTATATAGGTCTCAACCATTTACTACCCTTTTTCCAGGGATTCTCACCTTTTTTGAAAATGTAAAGTGATATATTATGTATTCCTTACACACGGTGATATTCTTGTCAGAGCTATTTTTGGATCAAGGGGAGCCAACATTCATAGAAAGGATTACAATCTTCATAGGATAATGCACGAAAGGGGAAAAAGACAAAAGAAATAACAAAAGCTTCCCTAAAAGAACACGTCATACCTCAGACAATGACTTATAGGCAGGCTCTTTGCCTAGAAATGTACAAGTAAACAATAAAGAGACTAGTGCAATCATCCTCTCAGGATCTGGAAGAGTAACAGGCTGGAGGTTTGAGTTTTGGCTGTAGGAATGAACACAGGCTCTGAACATCCAGCTGAGAAACTCATTTAACTTCATTCTAAATCTACTATTAAGAGTGTGCTGAATATTGGATGTTCAGCAGCATGACTCATGTAGACTGTTATTTTTATTCATAATTTTTCTGTTCCAAGTGCTTGGGCTATTTTGAGGAAAGGATCTATGAATAGGGAATATAAATAGCTTAATTAGGGTTTGTTTTGCGTTTCTTCCTACTAGAAAACAATGGTTCCTAAAAAAAATCAAGAAATTATTTTTAAGCTAAAACAAGTTGCTCTGTCTCAGAGCCTCTATTGGTTTCTCAGATGATTCTGAAATGCAATTAGGAATTTTAAGCATCATGAAATTTGGGTACTTTCACACACCCTGTTGAGTAAATTGCTTTCTTGGAATGGTTAGAATATAAGAAAATAAGCATCCTGGAAAATATCAGGTAAAATGGCAAAAATAGCATTTTAACAACAATTTCGAAGGTAAAATGCAAATTTTACATACTCTTAGTAGATAAATGTGTCTTATTTTTTCCTTTTATAGGAAAACGTGTTTGTGTAATGAAGCTCTAGACTGAGCTACTTGCACTGAACAACTGTTGAGATGGCACTGGAATTTGTATGGAGTGGCATAGATGCCATTCTGCAAGGTATCAAACTTTGATCCTGCACAGACACAGTACATGATGTCTCCCCAAACTCTACCTTATTTTACCTCTAGGCACCTGCTGAAAAGCTTGGTAGGATCAGAGCCAGAATACATGGCATCTTGTTAAAAAAACCTCCAATCAGCCTTTTGTCCTTGCAAAATATTCACTGTTTGCATTAGGGAGGGCAGAATTTTGGGTATCTTGGCTTCTGCTGAGCCAAGTACCAATACCAAAGAAACACTCAGCCTGCTCTTCCCTTGGCTTCTAATGGTGTTCTCCTTAGCATATGCCATGAGGTGCTATTGGAAAACAATATTGGTGGAATAGATTCCTAGCCTAGGCTATAGGGTTTTATTTATGACTTCTTGCCTGCACCTCAGTGCCAGATTTGCTTGCGCTGAAGTGGTTATGTGGTGGATAGTGAATTTATAAGAAGCCCTCTGCTTGATGTCAGTATTTTCGTTGAATTATGGCTGTTTAAGACTTTTTGTTTCAATGCACACCCATTAAACAGATAAAGGACTTTTGAGTATGGGAAGATTTACTTCCATTTTGAATGAAATCACTTGGATCTAAAGGAGGTGATAAGAAGTGAAGGTGAACACATCATTAATTTATGGAATCAAGTAATTTCTTCTCCTCTTTTGCTTTGATGCCCATGTAAATTTTCTTCCTTAGTACCCTGTAATGAGAGTTCTTCTGAATTGTTTCTGCTTAACTCCTCATCTTCAGCAAGTACCCACAACGTTTAAAGTCTGATCCCAAGGATTAGGTTCATATGAGTTGCAGGTGCCAGGAATTGGCAACACTAATTAATTACAACAGATCCAGTTGCCTTGGGGGAAAAAGAACAGTGCAGAGCACCTGGTTATTCATTTTCTGACCTACAAATTCTTCCACCTTCTCCTAACTCCATTTAACACTGTCAGTACTGCTTGTTAAATCCCAAATCTAAATCAAGCTGTGATATATTCTGGTATTGCTTTCAGTTTTTAGTGGAAGCCTTGGTGAAGCTCAGTGCTGAGTACCAGTGCTGTACAAAACAGACCTTCCATTACACAGCATTGACAACAAAAGTACAACAGAGATGCTATACAGATACATTTTTTTAAACTCTGTTATTTCAGTGGCAGGAGAAAGAAAGAATAGACTGGAGTAGAATGTTGTGTCTAGTAGCAGAGCATGGTCATCTCTCCTAGTCACAGATCTGCAAAATTATACAGGTGTTTTGTTTGACTTATGTTTTCCTATACACTACTTATGAGTTCCTTCCCTGCTATTCTGTTCCCCAGAGGCTTTAAGGAGAGGGTTTACCAAGAGCAGCTGCAGCAACAGCACCAACAAAAGCAGCAGGCATTGGACCCTCGATTTCCTGTGCTGAGCTGAGCCTGTGCAGTTCCTGGCGTCTCCTGGGTCGTAGACATCTGCCGTTTGCGCATCTCTGTCCTCTCTGATCCCATGGGCTGCAAGACAGCAGAAAAAGGGGGCAGTAAGAAACCTCTCTCTTTTTTTTTCCTTTTGTTTGCTTTAGAAGTCTTACCAAGAAGTGCTGAAGGCCACAGCTCCAAAGGGACTGAAAAGCTAAATGCCTGATTTTCCTCCCTGGAAGCTCTTAGGAGTTGAATCTTTTGGAAGATTCACTCATTTAAGTGCTGTGATGGAAAGCAAAGGGCTCATGAATTCTGCACATGGATGGGAATACGATGAGAAGGGAGTGGTGATGCAGAGAACAAAATGTACGAATGAAGGACCTTGGAGAGCTCTTGGCACAGTGGTATATAAGCTTAGGAGTTGGAAAGGGTTTCCTGAGGTTTTGACTTTAAGGCCAGTCCTAAAGAAAATAGTACAGAATAAAGGTAGGGCCTCTTTTTTCTTTCTTTTTTTTTTTTTTTCTTTTTTTAGCTTTCACTTGATTAGCCAATGTACAGGCTTAATGATGCTTGAATGAGACATCTGAGCTTTCCTGAAAATCTGGCCTTTGGTCATCATTGAAGATGTCTCAAGCCTGCTGGTTGCCCTTGTAGCAAAGGGAGAAGGTCCAATGCTCATTTGTCCTTTGTAGCTCTGACTGCCAGAGTTTTTTAAAACATTTTTCTCTCAAGAAGAAATTGAGTGCTTCTGTGAAGGTGAGAAGAAAACACACAATTAGATGATAATAATTACAGGGTTTCGGTTCACTCCCACAGCTGAAGAGAGCATGAAACAATTTTTGGTGGATGCACTGGTTGGGTTTTTTTGCACTGTTACAGGAAAACTTTTTGGAGCTTGCATTTTGCAGATTGTGCAGAGAATGAATGTTGTTGAAAAGACAAGTCCCCTTGAAGTCCCTGTCCCCTTCTGACCTCTCTCTCAGTCTGAGCTTCACATTTGCTCTACAGCAGTTAATATTGCTCTCCCTGTTATGCTGAGGATTGTGCCATATGTAAATGACAGATGTCTTTTACAGATGAAATGCCATCTTATACAAAGATGAATATGTCTTTCTTCATTTTATTTGTATTTGATTTTGAATACATAACTAGTCATCCTCCTGTGTCACAAGATCCCTTTGTGTGTGGGGGTTTGTTTCAGGTTTCTAAACCTCCTTTTGAGGCCATGACAATTACAAGGGAATTAAAATTAGCTAATTCCAATTTTGAGTTCTTTTTTAAATTGATAATTGAATATCAGCATTGAATCTAATGATATGAATTTAAAAAGGGAGTTAAAGAGGGGGTTAAAAGTTGCCTTCCTTTCTAAAAGGTTCAGCCAGGTTTAGGTTTAGGTTTTTGTTGTAACTTGAGGGGGAATGTACAGACGTCATCATGGACTCAACAGAAGTGTCAGGAGAAGAAAGGAGGTTATTTTAACAGAGTGTAGCATTACATTTTGCCGCACTTTGGCTACTGGATTTTTTTTGTGATGCTGAATTTCTTTCTGTCTTACAGAGCTTAATAGTTTTTGTATTTGTGAGAACCACCCACTCTTCCAAGAGAAAAATGCATGACATGGTGAGCAGAAGATGCACCTGTTTTGCAGGAGGAATAAAATACAAGAACAACAACACAGATAGAAATTATAACCCATTTTGAAACTCTGTAGACCCAATCTGAGAGGCAATGCCTAAATGACTAGAAATAGAAAATTGGAGAAAAAATGTAGCTTCCATACCCACCCTGATCTTTCTCATTTCAAAATGTGGAAGAATAAATATAAAATGTAGAATAATTTTGTAGATTCAGATTTCTTTCCTTCAAACTCTCAAGTTCGCAGGAATAGAATAAAACTCTTAATTTCCTTCCAGATACTACACTTTTTAAAATAGAACATTTTCACATTTCAAAGTGGTAACATAATGAAGCGTTATTGGAAGGATAATAGATCTAACAACATTTCAGAGTGCTTTAGACAGTAAACTATTATTATGGATTAGAAAAATATAACTTGAATTCAGACATGCTGCTTATATAGCCTAATCCTTACACTGTTATTTTTGAGATGTTTTTATGTATATACTTCACAGATTCATATCTGTAATCCATATTACAATTGAACTGATGGTGGTCTGAGTAGAAAATTTGCCTCCTGTTTTTTACTTTTTTCCAAGGAGAGAGGTAGAGGATAGGGAAAGTAGGAAGAATACGCTCTTTCTCCTTGCCTCATTCCATTGTGGCTTAATTCAAGAGATCTTCCTGGGTCTATTGTTTCAGGTGGTTCTTTGGAATTCTCTTTGACATCTTTAATGAAAGGGAAGAACGTGTAAGTACCTGTATGGCAAAAACTGCCCAGCAGCATCATATCTTTGTTTTCACTTCTGAATCACCGAGCATCTAACTATGGCTTGTGCAGGAAAATTGTAGGAGTTTGTGTTGTTAATCTGAAAAGAGGAACTGAGAAGTGTATTGATATTCTGCTGTCCTCTGTTTCATTCAGAGATAAATAATAAATTATCCTGTGCTAAATGCATTCTAGGCTCAATGTTATATAATATATAATGGCAAGGTAGAGAGCTGAGCAGTGATGCGGGTTATTAGAGTTGTAGAAACTCCTCTGTCACAAATAGTAGTAAGACCCTTAGGACAAGACTATGTCAAGATTCAGGTTCACAGAACAAGCAATGACTAAGTGATTCATCTCAGCATTGTTTTTTTAACTTCATTCCTCCCTGCTCTTATCTT
Organism: Serilophus lunatus; assembly: GCA_013399895.1. NCBI lineage: Eukaryota > Metazoa > Chordata > Aves > Passeriformes > Eurylaimidae > Serilophus > Serilophus lunatus. The sequence goes on from VXBA01004918.1 coordinate 197,215, forward strand.
TTTTTTTTTTTTCCCCCTTTCAAATGCAGCTCTGGCTGTATCAAGAACTTTATTCTGTATCCACCTTTCTACATGGACCAGGACCTATTGGCCACATAAGACTGATTAATCAGCAGGAGAAGTGGATATCCTTCATCATGTGTAGGGTTTTTTTGGCTATTCTTCTAGCCAGAATTGCAAAATAAAGGATATGTCAAAATTTCTTCTCTATATTCATGGTTATACTCTGGCTTCCTAGTTTTCTTTGCTTTTCAAAAAAACCCCCAAATAAACAGTAATTTAAAAAAAAAAAAAAAAGGAAAAGGTAGGCTGGGAAATCCAAAACTTTCAATTTTGCAGCTGTGCATGGCGATTCAGCTCCCTGTCAACTGCTTCTGTTCTCACATAAACTGCTCCTTGGCTGGAACAGAGGCAAAGGCACAGACACTCATTTTGTGTAAGTCATCTAAGGATTCATTTTCAAAAGAAAGTATAGAGTATTAGGCTATCAGAGTGTGACTGTACACAGGGAAGTAGAATGATCTTGGAAGGTGTATGGGAAAAAGTCACAGAGATGAAGCAAGTTGTCTGAGATGCAGTGAGCTAATGACAGAGCCATTAATGGGACACAAAGAGGAAAGCCTTATTTTATGTGTGTAGAAGTCATTCTGCTACTTCTACTATATTCAGGATTTCACTATGGAACATGGAAGTCTTCCATCACACTTTGCTGCTTCTTGCTGCAACCACTAGAGCTGTATAATGAGCTTTGCCACGCAACTGCTCAAATTCCTCTTTTGAGTTGTGCTGTGTGCAGGAACGGGTAGTAGATTTATCAGTGACTCCAGTGAATTATTTGTAAGAATTAACAAAATTGCTTACTTATAATACAACCCATACTAGCAACAGTTTAAAACATGGCTTGACTGACTTGTGGATCTGTGGGAATCGTGGTGGTTATGTGGAGTTTTTTGCCGTAGATTTCAGGTGCTCAAGGCAAAAAGGAGAGGGGGTGTTTTTAGACATCCTAGTAAAAGGATCTTCTATTCATATAATTTTCAAGTTGTTAATTTGGGACATCAGATGATCTGACTGGGTCATGCAGAAAGTGTAAAACCCATTAGAAAATCTAGAACCTGTGTTCTTTGCATCGATTATGAGGCTCACAATATATATTAGTTGAAGAATTATTCACCTGTGGGTCGTGCTGCTATAGCTCATGGTACCAGTGATTGGTGACCTGTTCAAGTTTATTATTGCACAATATTAGGCCAAAGATTACCAACTGTAAAGAAAGCAAGTGGAAGTGTGACTCCTAATTTTGCAAGAGGGCTTTCCTTTTTTTCTAGGCTGATATTGCAGGTGATCAGGTTGTTTCAATAATGAAAAGTCTGAATTGCCAACAACATTTTGATCTAATAGTTTGCCTTAAAGTTGCTAAGAGAATGACTTTTACTAATACTTATATTTTAGCTAAAATGTTTTTTTTTTCCTTAGCCTGTCTGAGAATACCTTCAGCACACCCACAAATGGTAGAGTGGGGAAGTAGCGTAAGAGGCACATGGGTGTTGCTCCACCCTACCAACTGCTGCATTTCATAAGGAGTGTAAGAGGTGGCCTAAGCTTCTCCCTACAGCTTGACTGAGATGCTTAAATAACCATCTCTGTTTCTTAAACCAGGAGTACAATGTTGCAGAGAAATGCATGTAAGGAGCTGGGCAGGGAAAACTTTAAGCTGTAGCAATCAATAGGAAGAATTAGGAGCTCAAGGAGCCCTAAGAACTGAAGTGTGTATAAAACCAAGTGCATTCAAAGGTGAGGGAGAGTTCAGAGCAATTATTTAGTTGTAGAACACAAGGATGCATTCATGAGGAAAAGAAGGTATACAGCCATCCCGGCCCTGGCAGGTAAATCACTCAAATTTGACATGAGACTGTTTTTTAGTCAATATGGCACTGAAGCGGGAAAGAACCTATGATTGAACAGGATAGATTTCTCCTTGTAGAGAAATTTTATAACGCAGCTAGAAAAGAATTAATTAACTGTGTCTGGTTTTTTTAAACATCAGTGCAAATGTTCTTCCATCACCTCATTAGCAAGTGTGCATTTTGAAAGTAGCAATTGGTAAATATAGCTTGTTGTCACAGCAGCCTCGTGGGACAGTTGCTTTGTTGGTCAGCTGACACTCTGAGATAAAAACCAAGATAGAAATGTTCTTTCTAAGGTTTTCAGTTTGCCTGGCATGCAATTGGTATTCAGTTTTAAACGGATTTTTTACTGACCAGTGTCAAGTATTTTCTGTTTCCGTTCCCTGTCCATCAACAAAGAGAATGTTTTATTTGGAACACCAAGATCTTGTTGTGATGGGAGGAAATTGCATCCTAGTTTTTATTCCTTCAATTTTGAAATGTTAATTACATATAGTGTGCATTAATGCTAATTACATGTACATTGGTGAAAAACGTCATTTTTCAACTGCTCAAAAACTGTCACTTCACTATGACCAGTGAAGACAAGGAAACATATCAGATACCAGCCAAGGATCTGATCTGGTACCTGTGTTTATCCTGCAGGGAAAAGTGACTTCATATCTTGGATTGGATTTAATACCAGGTGATGCTAAGCAGAGGTGTTCTGAATTGTCTGAAATGCCTTTCTTCAAAATCTGTATGATGTTATTTTTTTTTTAATATTTTTTTTTTGCTTCCTGAATGCATTTAAACAGCTGGTTACAAACAGTGAAAGAGTTTTACCTTATCACTGAAAGTGACTTTTTCCATCTTATTAAGGGAATGCAGAGAGTCAGTGTGTAACAGTACACATAAATTATTGTTCTCTGTTTCTGCTCTCATGGAATATTTTTTTATTTATTCTTGGAGAAAACTTTTATGTTTCAACTATAAAATAAATTTTAGAGGTGGATATTTTTATTTCTTCCAAGATAGTTTAAGTATGTTTAGATATTTAAATACACTTATTTAAATGCAATTAGAGTTATAGACCTATGAGATGCTGTTCTTGAGATCCTTGCAAGGTCAGGAAGATCAGCACTGGTTTTGATCCATTAGTTTTCCAGGTTTTTTTAGGTCACTTGAGTAGTTACACTGCGCTCGAGTCTTTTCCCTTGTTAGGACTGAGGCAAGGTTGTATTGCTGCTTCAAGTTCAATAAGGAAGGTCTAGCAGTAGAATTTACCTTTGAGCCCCAGTGGAGGGTTTCAGCAACCTATTTTGTGATAGACTTATCAAATAACACACCTACCTTTCCAAAACATTGGACGCTCCTTGATCTCTTGTTCTTGTTTAATTCTCTGTTACCTTTAACTCCCTTACTAGGTTGCTGTGCTATAAGAGATCCATAACTTAAAATTTGCCTCATTAAGGAAGAATAAAGCAATCAAAAATTGCTTGACTTTCTCTACGTTATCTCCTTCACACCAAATGGAAATGTCACTGCTCTAAACTCCCTGTACCTCCTTTATCCTCTCAGAAGGTGCTATGAGAATGAACAAATTGTATGAGAACCCTCTGTGCTGGATGTTCTCTGCACTTTGAGAAAGGGGGTCTGCCTTCTCTGTCCCCACCATCTGGAGCAGCTACGTGCCTTGTTTGAAAATGGGTTAGAGAAGAAAACAAGATTAGAAAACCGGAGTTGGCCTGCTACCTTGTACATGTTTTCTAAGGAATCTCCATGTTCTGTTATCAGTTTTACTGTCCAAAGTAATGACAACACTCTCAAAGGCACCTAAGTCTGCTTGCTAAGGGCTTGGGTAGCCATAATTTAATAGGAAAAAATTACTTTCTGGTTCATATGGATGGGGAAGGGCTAAAAGTTGCTATTTGGCTGGTTCTCGAGTAGTCGGTGGGGTCTGATTTTCCTAATACTGAATCACTGTGAGGAATCAAATCCTCGAATGGGACAGTCAGTCAGTCTCCAGATGGCAAGAGGAGTTTGTGTTGCAAAGATCCTCATAGTGGTGCTGTTGGTTGGACCAGATGAGACTCTGAATCTTGAGTTACTGCGCAGTTCATACATCCGGCTGTTTCATGCTCCTTGAGACTGCTCCTGTACCCATGTGATCCATCCCTAGCAATTATCTTGAGCTACATACCAAACATCTACCTGCCTATATCTCATACACAAATCTGTCCTTCGTGATCATTTCTACATCTGCAGGAAGTTTCTTCTGACTATGAACAAGTGACTGGCTACTTACCAGTCTCCTCTGACTACCTGCCATCTATGCAGAATTGGACTGATTTTGCAGCCACGGAGTCTCTGGATGTTCTCCAACCTGGATGTTAATCAACACATTGAAACATAAAGAAACTTGTCTAGGCACAGTAGGTGCCAGAGAAATCCACAGAACTGTCCAAATTCTGCATGGAGAGCACCAATTAGTCAAATGTTTGAATGACAAAGGGGAGTAGGAGTTGAGATGATCAGCTTTGTCTCCAGCTGGTTCACTGTTTCAAGTCAATCTAATGCAGGTCTATGCAGATACCTAGGTGCAGAGTTTCTGTACCTCTCAGGGAAAAAGATGACCTTCTCTATATAATGATAAGGACCAATTTAATCCATTATAAAATTCTCCCTAAAGAGCAATGAAACAAAAAAAAAAAAAAGAGGAAAATTAATGGCACATGTTCTTATTTCTTATCCAGCAAGATAGTGTCTATGAATTGCATAAAAAAACCTGTGTGCTCATATTACTGAATGCTAATAAGTAATTAAAAAAAAGAAAAAGTCCAAGGATTTAAGAAGGCATCTGAAACACTATTTTTGACAATAGTGGAAAAGCCACTATATGCCCTAAATGTAATGTTGAGGTGGTGAAACAAGTATGTCTGTCATAACTTTTCCACTCCAAAGCATGCCTATCTAACACTCAGATTATTAAGCATTTCTGTATGTAATCTTATAAATACAAAGGAGTGTAAAGGTCAGGAGTGAAAATTATTTCCCTGGTTAAAAATACCTCAGATGATATTTGGATTAGTTGTAACATTTATAGTATTTGCTAATCTCTCAGGAGAAAGGTGGGCTACCAAGAAAATAGCATTCCCAAAGGAGGAATATTTAAAATCTAAGCCAAAAATGTCGTTTTATTTTTAAACTTTAAACAAATTAAAAAACAAAACCAAACAACCAAAGGCAAGAATACGAAGATTGTAATCGGTAACTTTATACTTTTATCCCCATTTTATGCAAAAGCACAGTGACATTTTCTCACCTCAAAGTGAGAAACTACTTAGACACAATGTTTTTACCTTGTACACGTTACAATCAGGCAGGGGTGCAAACCTTCAACTTGTCTCCAGGGCTGATTTGCATGGCCACAGCATGAAGCTTTCACAGTAACTCCACAGCCTGAGAAGCCCTGTGCCATAACACTAGCTGACAGCCACTTGGAGTGAGTGCACAGATGTGGATCATATAGTCCAGTTATTTTTCAGTAAATACTGATCCACACTTCATTAAAGCAATAGAAACCACCTATTGGTGTCAGTGAGCTTTAGGTAAAGTTATGTAATTTTAGGTAAAGTTACGTAACTCTTGCAATTTCTACTTTGCCTTTGGATCCTCCCAATAATGATAACCAGAGATTCTGTCCTTATCTCCTAATGTCATAAGAGGCTTGCACCTGGGGTCAAGCTCCAAGTAAATCTCTGAATCTATATTTTAACAATGCAACATACTCCCACTGAAGCCTGTGGCAGTTCATTGTCAACTGAAATACGAACAGGAAACCTGATGCTCGTGCTTCTTCCTCTTCATTGACAAATGTGACAAGCAGGCTTTCTGCATCAAGCAGTGTGCTATTTTAGATAGAGAAGAATTCTAATATATGTTAATGAACTCACCCACACATATGCACACGCTTTAGGCATAGTTGTCGGATTGCCCACTAAGTTAGGAGAAAGAGCTCTTCGAAAGTTACTTCCTGTTACTAGAGATTTAACATAGTGTGGAGGGATGACTGACATGGTTGAGAGTTTGTGAATGCAAGACAGAGGTTAAGAGAAAAGCAACCAGCCGCCACATGGAATAAAACAGCTTTTTATGTCACCGCTGTGCCCAGGTCTGTCAAAGGCTTAACTGGATAAAATCGCAAAATTTTACCCTTCTGTGAGTTGAACTAACATTTCTGGGATGCTTTTATGTCAAATTTCCAGGAATTGAGTGCCTGTACTTGTTTTACTTAATTTATTTTTCTATAGGAGTAGCAGCTCAGAGGAGCTGAATTCATCTATCCAACTTAAAACATCAATTTGCATTTCAAACAGAATGGCTGAAAGTGTATGATACCTGCATAGTAATAGGTAATGGTCCCTTGATCATGTCAAAATACCTCTAACTGAGGTATTTTTCTACCAATGGCTTAGATGCCTTCTGCTCCTTTTCTCTTTAGTATTCAGTACTGCCCAGTCGGCCACTACATCAGCCTCCTGTCTGCTAAACACTTTCTGCACTAAAGTCTTTCTCTGAGTAAAATCTGACTTTCTTATTAAGAAACTTCATTGCTTGGTGTTTTAGTGGGATTTTTGCATGGGGAGGGTTTTTTGATACTTTATTTTTTCCGTAGATGGATGCCCTGTATCTCCTCTGTATGAAGATTTTCTTCACTTTGGATTTTATCACAAGAGATTGCATTGAAAATATTAGTCTAACATGTAATTAGCAGGATCACTCTCTGTCATAATTTCTCCTGTAATATGGGAAAGATATGAGAGAATTCTTTACCAGTTGCATAGAAAAAGCAACTGGTTTTTCTGGTCCAGACAATTATGTGGGTGCTATGACAGTGGAGCACTATGAATGTAAGCATGGATATAACTTCACACCATGTTGAGCCCCTTCACAAACTAGGTCATTGCAATTAAGTTAAATCAGTGTCAAGTCTTTCTCCTCTGCACAGCACAGGCTGTTGGCATCCCTTTCCTTGTCTTCTATGGCAGCTGGAGTTGGCCTCCTAGGATGTATGTCAGTCACATTGGCTGATCGGCTTTCTCTGAAACAAAATCCAACAAAAAAACCTCCAGGCTGCTCCAATGTTGGGAGTTTTACTGCTGCTTCAACCCTACTTTGGCTGGCTCTGATGTCAGAGAAAGTATCTGATTCTAGTTATTTTTATTCAGTTTGCTTAAAAAAATAAAAATCAATCATCCCAATATTTTACGAACCTCTCTACTATGTGTGGAACTGTTGCATGGAGCAGATTACTCTGCTCACTCCCATCATCTCCTACTGAGCACTTGGTTGCATTGTGCTTAATTATGAATGGTCTCCAAAAAGCCCATTTTACTGTACTATGAAGTGACTCATATCACACAGAAACTCTGACAACTCACACTGGATACTGGAGGCACATGGCACTGTATTAGTTGGTGACTCATTTCATGTTGTACTAGGTGCTGAGATCTGACTCATATTGAACTGTGTGAGAAGCTGACTGACATTGTACTGGTCTGAAAGCTGGTTTGAATTGGGATGACTCACCCTGGAGTGCATTAAATGGTGATTCACATACTGTTTCCTATTGATTCCGATTGTCGCGATTCATTTTGGTTTGTACTATGCTGGCATCTGGCTGCTCTGGTAGAGCAGGCACAGTCATAATGACCCTCTGCCTTGTGAGCTCAGCTGTAGTGCCAACTGGCACAGCATCAGCCAGAAGGAGTATTACCAAAGTCAGTTTAAAGCTAGAGTAAGATCAGAATTTGGCTTAGTACACCTTTGCTTTCTCCATGACACTTTATGGATGTCTTTGCTTCACCTGGCTCTGACAAGTTTTGAAATATGCCTACAAACAGCAAGTGAGGAGTCATGAACCTCTGGCTTAGGAACTGTCCTACTTCTGAACGCCAGGAGATCTCCAGTCTATTTCCAAGACTTGCTGCCTGCTTTGCCACTTTTCTTAGTGACAAAAAGATGGGATGAATTTTTTTAAGTGACCGAGTACTGGTAGTTGCTTAATTGCTTCAAGTTTATCAACTTGTGACTTGGGCTCCAAGAGACAAAGGCACCCTTCCTGGTGCTTTAAGCTTGAACATGCTCTGAGTTTAAAAAGACACTCCTAATTTTAACATGACATTCCTAATTTTAACCTGACCACAAGTAGGACTCCCCAGGCTGATACTGATTCTGATGCTCCATGTAGTGGGACTAGTGGTTACTGATTTTTTGGTCCCTTAGTACAGCAATGGTTAACTAGCAGCATAGGGTGTAGCTCTGCAGAATTCTCTGGCTGTGGTGCTGACATTCTGTTCGTGCAATGGGCACTGAGGTACAAGGAGAGTCCTCACCGTTGTGTCATAGCGTTGTTTGAAAAGTTTTGATTTTACATTTTTCAACAGCAAACATGAAATAATGGAATGGTTGCATCAAGTAAATTACATCGGTATTAAACGACTGTAATTCTTACTGGAATGCACAAAGATAATCTTATTTCTCTTTCTGCATTTGTGTCCAATTTTCATTACCTGCTTTTTCTTGCCCACGGACATTACCTAGTGACAGACCTTAGGAAGAGCTCATTCTCTCCCCTAAGGATGTGTGATAAGGCAGGCTGCTACTGGAGGAGTCTCTATGGAAGCACTCGCCTGTTGTTGCTCATCTTTCTAACTTTTCAGGGGAGATCAGGCCCCCGAGAAGAGACGCATCGCGGAACTCCCTTCACGGCGGGGCGCGCTTCGGTCGCACTCGTGGGAAAAGGCAGAAGGGCCCCCAAGCACATGGCGGGGGCCGAGCCGAGATTTTTGTTACCTGTGCTAAGGCCAGGGAGGTGGCGCGGTGCGGGGGGCGATGGCGCCGCGGGAAGGGGTCCCGTCCCAGCTCCCGAAGACGAGGGCAACCGGGTGTTAACCGGGTGTTACCCGGGCTCTGCTCTGGGGACGCGGTGGGAGCGGCGCCGGGAGCCCGTAGGGAGGGCTGGGCGGTCTCGGTTTGCAGCTCCCGACCCTCCGGGAGCCCAGGGAAGCGCCTTTTGCGCCGCGTCCCTCTGGTTCCTCCCGGGGAGGGCGGCCGCAGCCGTGAAGGGAGGCTGGGCGACCGGGCTCTCCAGCTGCAGCCACCGCCAGCAGCGCCGCCCGTCCCGTCCCGTCCCCGCCCGTCCCGTCCCGTCCCCTCCCGTCCCGTCCCGCCCCGCTGCTCTTGGGACAGCCCCGGCTGCGGCACGGCGGTCGCGGCT